>JASDQU010211031.1:0-10864 GCA_032191745.1 Picea mariana | reverse complement strand
TCTTAAGTTGAAGTCGATGTGCTTCAACATCGATATCTTCCCTAACTGACTTCCTACCATGTGAATTCATTTCGAAATGTACGTAGTGAACAAAAAGTATTCAAAATCATGAGGGATACTGTCGTAGTTAACAACGTCGGCTAGAGACAGAATATATTCAGGTAGGATTGACGGGATCTGCTTTGCGCTAGTTAGATCACCGCGGTGCTTACTTCTCTATTCAGTTACAGGGTTAATGTGGGTTGAATGACGTCCAGTCGAGGGGAACTCCTGCATTCCCTTGGTCGATGATGCTTGAATATCTTCAGATACAGGTCTGTAGGCCACGAGTTTCCTAAGAACTTCCTCGATAGACTTCTCCAAATTGTTGGGTCCACCCGACATTCTAGCTTTTAATAGACAACAGGTAGACAAACAGACAAGCGGGGTATACTTCTAGATAATGACAAGAAGCTCAACTCGAAACTTGGACAATTCTCAACTTTTCTCAGTCAGTCACGGGTATCAAAAAGTGTTCCCAACGCCACCATCGATAATTTAAATAAGTGGGGTAGCATGACGGTTCTTCCAACGGATAGGAACTAGAGTTATTTTCTTCCATTAATGTAAATCTAGTCATTATGGCACGGTTTCAACGTCCAAACGTGGTCCATAAACCCATAAATGTGTTTCCTAGCCATTTTAGAGTGTCATTATAATGGTCAGGTTGCCTCCAATGGTTATATAACTTATCCAGGGTGAATTCCAAATCTACACGGACCTGTTGTTCCAGCGAGGTTCAAACACTGTGAACCTGCCTCCTGCAAGGTTCCGGTCTGTGAAGTCTTCCATCTGGTTTCCTTAACTTCTTGTAGCTTTTCCAACTTAGCCTTCTTTTTATTGAGCTTCCTTTCCTTCTTTCCTGTTATCTGGGTCTCTTTAACTATTTCTGGAATCCTCTTTCCATTTTTATTCTTATCTTCCCCCATCTTAGTGGCTCCACACTGTCGAGGTACACTCAAAGGTTCTGAAGTTAATATCCCTTTTCTTAACACTTCCTAAGTGGGAACACTTCTCTCTTGGATAGATAGGTCCTTCAAGCCTTCTCTCTTCTTTCAACCTTTATAGCTAATTCTTTTTCTGTATGCCCCTCATTCGTTGTTACTTTGCTCTGTTTCTTTGACTTATCCTCTCGTTCTTCAATTAGTCAGTCTATTTTCCTAGCTATGAAATCCCTTAATTCTTTCTTTTTCTTTTATGTAGATTCTTCCTCTACTTTCCTTCTGATTTGATCCTTTTCAATCCAAATCATACCTAACAATAGTGGGAAAGGGGATTTGTCCCCAAAAAACCTAATGACTTCAAATTCTTCTTCAGTCGATGTTCCATGAACAATAATAGGTACAATAGTTATTCTTTCACATAAAGTTATCATCTTTCCCTTAAAAAAGCCTATCCTTCCTAAAGAAGGTACAACAATAGGATTTCCCAAAACTTCCCAAGTTTCTTTTGTCATAATATTTACTTGTGTTTCTTCATCCAAGACTATACAGTCTATGTCGAAGTCTTTTATTCTTTCACTTATGCGTTGTTTTTCTTTTAGGATTTCTGGTAAACTTACATATTTATGAACATCCATCATTTCTTTCAACTGTAATAACATAGTCTGAACTTCCTTTGATATTTTCTCTTTATGACTTTCTAACATACCCTTAGTCTCTTGACTCTTTTCATAATTTTCTTGTCTTATGTCCCTCCCTTCAACTTTAGTAATAATCCTTGGACAGTCCTCAACCTCATGACCAACAATCTTACAACAAATACAAATAGGGCCTACCCCACAACATTACTTAGCAAGATGTCTCGGCCTTCTGGAATTATAACACAAAGTCAATCCTCCTTTTCTCTTAGATGTTCCCCAATCTTTTATGTACTGTGCACTTCCCCTAGGATCATAATGTTGGACCTGCAGTCTCCAAAAATTCCTTCTAGGTTTCTGCATCCACTTATTAGTCCAAAAATTCTTTCTATGCATATGAATAACATATCTTTCTTCATTTCCATTAAATTTACTCAAATCAACTCTTTCTTTCAACTGAGCCATAGCCTTCAGACTAGGACGTAATCTATTAGACATGCTTAAATTCATGCTTTCAAAACAAAAAATTTCACTTATCTTTCTCTTACCAAATCACAAAGCTTGATTCTTTTAGAGTCTTACCTCTTTTCTTCAGAACAACTTACCTTCTTGGCACAAAGCTTCGCAAGTCAAGTAGGGTACTACACATTTCAGCAGCAGATCCATGCATAGAGATTTTCTTTTTCTTTACTTCAGTTCCTAGCAATCACAGTTTCAGTCTCCAAGAAAGGAACCATTTGTTGGCACAGGGGCAGACCCAGGGTTCAACGCTTAACAGTGCACCAAAAATACCCCGACTATCGGCCCTTTCGGCAACACCTGCAAAGTAGGCGAAGTCTCACCCGAGGTAGAAGTAGGAGGGGATACAGGACGCAGGTGTCTGTAACCAGGCTGGGACATGAATATGTGATAAGAACACTTCACAGAATATTATGTTAACGCTTAAGAAGTGAACATGCATTAGTTTATTAACCTCATTAACATTGCAAAGCATAATCAAAGACAGATAAGCATAGTAACAAAAAGTGACTATGAGCCCTAAGCACTTAGCACTTAGCACTGTGAGTTAGATCTAGCATTCATTTACCCTTAATCATAGGTAAAATACTTAAGCAACAAAGTATACATTCATTACATATCATAATCAAAGAACATAACAGAAAATACATTGCACAAAGCAAATCATGAGACACCAGATATACGTGGTTCACCCCACAGTGGGGCTACATCCACAAACTGCTTTGTCTCTTTATTATTAAACAAAATATTACATCCAATCACTCCTATTCACTAAGCCACAGAGTCGAACTTCACACAAGACATGAGATCTGCGCACTAAGCACTAGATCCTCCTTCTTTTCCTTCCAAAACTAGGTCACATGCACAGAGCCACAATATCTTATCACAACACTTAGCACCTTCTACAAAATCGCAGCTGAGAACAAAGCCTCGACCACATACATTCGTTCACACAAAGATATTGTTTCACATAGAACAACTTTTTCCCTTACTTCTACAATACATTCTTCTTTATTTATACTTTACAAACCCTTACAATAGGTCCTAATCATGGGGAAAAACCCATGTGCTGACATCCCATAAACCCATTACAAAACCCTATAGGACCCCTTACTAGGTCCACCTAACCCTCAAAATATGTGAGATCCACGGTCTCAGCTCCGCCTAGGTTCTCCTACTTCGACCAACGTGTCGAGGTCCAAAAGTGGGCCAAAGCTGACCAAAGTTTCCCCAAAAATTGGTCGAGGGCCAACACCATGTACTTGATATTGTTGATACTAGTGGTTCTCACCATTTTTTTGAAATTATCTCTCATGCCATGGTGGAAACTAGCCCATGTAGATCGTTTGTTTCAACTATTTTGTCTCAAGTTGATGGTTACTTGAAGTATGAGTCCAGGGAGACTCTCCAAGATAATGAGGCACTTTGGTCTATGCCAATGGTTATGTCAGGCCCTTATTTTTTTGGCTTATCTTCAGTTGTAAACAACTTTTTTGGCATGAAGATTCTCTCACCGAACACAATTCACATGAATTCTATGCATGGTTCTCATCCGATATGCTACTTTCCATTTAACTCCTTCTATCAATTCTATGGTAGTAATGGTAGATTTTATGATATAATTGAAGCATGGTTGGATGAATTGTACTCTTCTAATGCTCCCATGAATTATCAATGTCACATATTTAATATGGTGAATAAATTTTATCATGCTTCAATTTTCCCACTTTTACTTTGTCTTTATTCCAAGTTATGTTTCTAATATTTTGTCTTGAACATATGTTTTCATGCTTGGGATTACACGAATGGATGCATTGTCATTATGAATTTACATAATTCATTTTTCATCCATTATAGCGTTGAATAAGAGTAGGGTAGAATATGCTAGTGTCTTTCATTTGCACAGTTTAGCTTTGGTTTCTAGTTTTTAATTAGTTTTTTGTTTACAATCTCTTTTCATTATTGTTGGTTGATCAATAAATGAATTCTCAGCAGAGGTGGAGAGAAAAAGAAGGCTTTCACACTATTTTTCCTTTAATTGGATTTTCAATGTAATTTTGATATGGGTAAAATTTACTTTATCTCATCCTAAAATTTTTTTATGTGTTGGGTAATTTTCAGATCACTGATTTTATGCATGATCACCATGTCAAATCATTTTCAATGCATTGTGGCATCTTGCAAGTGGGATATTTCAAATTAATATATTATTCGATCCTTCTTGTAATAAAAATGGGCACTCAAATTTTCCCCATATTGGCGTCTACATGATTATAATCTAGAAACGTTTGCTTAACTTATATTATTATGAGTTTTGGGCTTGTTGTCCTACACATAGTAAATTGAAAGTTTTGTGACTAAAATCTATCCATATGAAATCTAAGCCACTCCAACTCCTTGGAATATATTTAGAATATTATTTTTCCTTGGTTTTAGATTTGTCCAAATGATGTCTTTCTCAATTGAATTTTTCTTCGATTACTTTCTGCCAACATGAATTTTATGCATAGACCTTTTTAGCATAATGAGCTTAGCTGATTTTTTTTATTTTGTTTGAGTTATTTTCTATTATCCCTTTTAGTTTTAATTTTTGGGAACTAGTTTCATATATCTTATGCTATGTTCAGTTATTTTTTCAAGGAATATTTTCATCTATTATCTGGCATCTCTCTTCGCCCAATCTTCCTCTCATACACAACAACACGATACATTCATTCACATTGTCTAGATGCATTTTTTGACAATTCTGGACAACACGATTATTTAAATCTTTTACTGATATCTTCTTTAGAAAATTATTTGGGAACCAATCCTTTTATTCCCCAACTCTATTGGATCATGTTGTCATTGATGCCAAAGGATTGATTTCAAAAGGATTGATGTCAAAGGAACAATGTCTTATCATAGTATATTGATGTAGTGATTGATGGATCATGTATTGACCTTGATGTCAATGGATTGATGTCAAGTGGAGTCATAGTCATATGATGTCATGCATAGATGAAGATGGATCAATGAGTTGTCATTGATATATGATGCATAGTTGGATTGATGTAAATATGGCTCATTATTGTCTTGTCATGGTTGATAGGGAGTACAAATGTATGAACTCCAAAGTGGTCCCCTTATGGTGAAAGCCCTCACAGGAAGATGCTTTGCTGTTGAGTTATCCTAGTAGTATGGTTAGAGAACCCATGCTTAATTGTGGAATAATCAGATAAATATCAGTGAATTTTTCAATGAAACTATCCTATATGGATATTTCTTGTCATGCCATTTCCGGTGGTATGTGGAACGTCACATAACTCCTCACGGTTTGAGAGCTATGGCCTTACGAAGTTGAAGGACCATAACATGATGGCTAGAAGCCCCAAAAGGTCAAAAAAGTCAAAGTGCCTACAAAGAAGAAATTATTTAAATAATAAAGTGAAGTGATAAAGTCAAATAGGATTATTTAAATAATAAATTAAATGGAGAACTTTCTATTTATGGAAAGTAGTTAACCCTAAAATGAGGAAAGTGGGTTAAGTGGTCAAGTGGCTATTGGATATAAGGACAAGTGGCAAATTGGGAAAAATTGGACATAGGTGACTATGTGGAAAAAGTGTCTATGTGGACAAAGTGGCCAAGAAGATGCTTCTAAGGAAGCTACTTGGAGAGTATAAATAAGAGGCAAGGGTCTCTTGTGAGTGACATCTCTTGAATATATATTGAAGATCTATTCTGAGAGAGAGGTTGATTGGAGGATCTCATGGATGCTTCAAAGTTTATGTATGTCTGCGATATTGACGAAGAAAGTTTTCGAAGTTCAGAAACCCTAGTTTTTGAAGGAGTTCATGAGCAACAGTGGACCAGAGAGCATACATACACGGGTTGCAGTGAGACAGAGCGCGTACACACACGGGATGAAGGAAGGAAAAGAACATACATTTGGATGAAATCATCGAGACTTGAGTGTGAGTTGATGCCAGGTTCTTGAAGTCTGAAGAAAGTTCCTGATCTGCATTCTATGGGCTCAGATCTTCCATAAAAGTTTTGGTATGGTTATATAGTTGTCTTGATGGATACTCTTTCTTATTGTATGGTGAATGCTTAAGGAATTTTTGGTATGGCTGTGGTGATATGGTTATGTTGGTTGATTGATAGAGTGAGAAACACTCTTATGGTTCAGTACTGATATGATGGCCATAGTATATTGGTTGCCTATACATGATTAAGTAGCATTCATATTGTATGGTTGAGGAGCATGAGTAAGTTGTTGGAAAGCATAGATGTGTTGTGATTCGTTATGGTTCAGATTGGACAATGAAATAAAGAAGTGGATGTGACTGAAGGCTATAAAGGTTCTAAGGTCATCAAGGAGAGAAAACCCTAATTATTCGGAAGGAATATGTAGGTTGTAGTACAGACAAGCCGCGTACATACGCGAGCTATACTACTGGTAGGGCATGTCATACGCATGCTACACTACTGACATGTCACATACCTGTTGATATCTATTGAGGATTGATTCCTCCTCTCAGTTGGTGTTGAGTTGTGTAAGCTCAGTCCCGCGTTGTAGAGTTGGTGCTCTTGTAGAGTTGTACTTTATTTAGTTGTTACTGATGACCCAAGGATTGTAGTCCATAATAAATAAAAAATTGTACATACATCTTGTGTCCTTTGTGTTCCTTGTGGTGATGAATTATTGATGATATATGTTCACATTTAAATGGTTATAAATGAAAACAATAAGTGATGAGTAAATAGTGATTTCTAATTAAGGAGTTTTGTGAAGGGAAGTTGAAAAAGAGCCCTACACTGATTCACCCCCCCCTCATAGTGTGGTCGGTGTGTCCAACAATTGCTATTAGAGCAGGCCTTCACTATAAGCCTTAACAAGCTTGGAGGAGATCCATGGACACACAAATGGATGATGAAGTTCCAATCCTCGATGAGGAAAATTACTCTACATAGAGAATAGAAATGAAAGTGCATTTGAAGGAAATAGGAGTGGGTGTTTGGAAAGCAACTATTGGTGGATCAGTTTCTTTGAAGAACAAGTCAAAGTTTGCAGCTCGAAGGGAAGAAAAGAAGAATGATGCATTGGCTCTGAAGACCATTCTTAGTGGACTCTCAAGTTCTATCAAAGAAATCATGGGACAATGCATTTCCGCCAAGGATCTATGGCTAAATCTAGAGAAGACATACCAAAGAAAAATGGAATACCTTGAAGAAAATTCCATAAAGATCATTGAAGGTAAAGAATCTCCAAAATCCCCCAATTGCAATATTTCAAAAAGTGATGATGTTGAATATTTCTCTACAAGTGAAGAAGAAAAGCTAGAAATAGTTTGTGTAGAGTTAGATGATAACTATCCCATGGAAGAAGTAGAAGAAGAACCATCAGAGCTTAAAAATAAAGTTTAATGAGGTCTATTTGAATACAATTATGAACATTGTTACATAGAATATAGCTATCTTTCTGAGAACACTAAAAAGTTTCTTAAAAATAATCAAAGGCATATCTTGAAGTTAAAGGAAATCCTCAAGGAACAAAAAGAAAGTAAAAAGACTCAATTAGAAGAAAAAGAAGAAGAGATCAAAAGACTAAAGAATGAAATAGAAGAACATAAGAAGGTAGATAATGAGATTATCAAAAGTCTTGAAGATAATGTCCATCTCAAGACCCAAATTGAATAATTCAAAAGGATAGATGAATTATTAAGGAATCAAGTAAATGAAAGTGAAGAGTCATGTCATAAGTTGGAAGCTGAAGTTGTTGATCTTAGAAAGAAAGTAGAGAAGTCAAATAAATTCTTGAATAGCTCAACAATCTTGAATGAGATATTGGATAGTCAAAGATCACTAAATGATAAATCAGGTCTTGGATACAACAAAGAAACTACACATGTTGAAGCAAGCACCTCAAATAAGCATGAGGTAAGTCCCTCACTCTCAAAGGATGGAAATAATGTTGCAAGTCAACCATCTACACACAGAAAGGAATGTTTCAAAAGAACAAAGCAAGGAAGACATCAAGAAGGCATATTTACACCTCAAAGAAGAGAGACACCTTCAAGATGGACACCAAAGAAAAGGTATGAAAATGATTTTCATGGTCACTGTTACTCATGTAATGAATATGGTCACAAAGCTT
This sequence comes from Picea mariana, assembly GCA_032191745.1. Classification (NCBI taxonomy): domain Eukaryota; kingdom Viridiplantae; phylum Streptophyta; class Pinopsida; order Pinales; family Pinaceae; genus Picea; species Picea mariana. Next base: position 2,588 of record JASDQU010211031.1, on the reverse strand, counting down.
CGAAATGCAGATTTTATGCAAGGAGAGATAATGAAAATTTTTATAACACCCTAAGGTGTTGGAGATGTAATAAAGTAGGACACATTGTTGTTCATTGTCACACCATGAGATGCTACAGTTGTAGTGGGTTTGTCCACAAATCCCAGGATTGCTGGAACACAAGAAGAAATTCCATGAGAAGTGCTTGAAATAGCATGACTAGAAGAAAACATGAAGTTAGGAATGGAGAAATTTTTGAAAAGATGGAAGCTTAGAGTTCAAGTTCTGAGAAGCAGGGACACCTTCAGAAGTGGGTAAAGAAGACTGAACAACTAGAGCAGAGTGATAGCCTTAAGGGAAGATCAATTTTGACATCTTCAGAAGCATACGCGGGTTACATTGATAATAGTAGCATGCATATGTGAGCTGACCTGTGAATAGGTTTCTTACATACGTGAGCTGTCTGTATAGCAGGCTGCGTATCCATGGTAAAATCCTATGGAAAAAAGATATGCATATGAGTTGCATCATGGTATTATGGTATAACTCTATTCTGCAGGATTTGACATGGTTTGTTGCAGGGTCTCACATTGTTTGCTACAGGTTTTCATGATTACATGTTGGCATACATAATTGATGTATGTATGGTGGTGACATATGGTTGAGTGTTGAAATACTATCTTGGATGCATGGTACTAACCCTAGAGTGTGTATTGAGACATTTTTCTATTGAAGAACAATGTTGGTTGTGCCAGTCAAGTTATGGCACTTTAGTTATGAGATATATCATGATGATGCTATCTAGAGATGTCATTGATCTATTGAGGCACACTTCTAGTACATGTATTATTGGGTGCTTAGTATTTGCTGTAGTGAATGGAGGTTGAGGATGATTTGTTGGGGTACATGGTTGGTACATATTTGAGTTTCATTGATATATCTTATGATGTATTATTGGAAGCATATTTGTTGGATATCTTGGTGCATGCATTTGGCATATGGATGGGATACATATTGAGACATGTAGTTGATGAGTTGATGAAGTGGTCATGTTGTACACCATTGATGAGTCATAGCTTGATCTATAGTTGATGCACGGTTGGTACACATTTGGTACATTGTTAGAGGAACCTACTAGAAGTATGATTGGCACTTGGCTTATGGTTGATATAGCATAGATGCATGGGAACATATATTGATTGTATCTCATCTTGTTGAGATTTGGTGCATGGGTGATGCACTTTCTTGGTACAAGTAGCGATACATGTTTGTTTCACTTGTTGATATATGGATTGATATAGATGAGACACTTGTTATGATGCTTGATTGATTGAGATACATGGTTGTGATTCATGGTAGAAGAATATCATGAGTGATATGACACTTGGTTGAGACACATGGTTAGCATGTTGGTAGAGGCATATGGTTGATACACTCCATTGATGACATCTTATGGCATATTATATGGTATTGATGTAAATGGTTGATATACATGGGTGTTAGGCATGGTTGACACACAAAATGGCACATGATGTCCTTTGTTGATGTTTTGTTCATGATTCTTTATTCATTGTTGACATATCTTTTGATTCATGATGTATGGTATGGAACAAGTTTGATGCATGGACAGGTCCAAGGATCGTCATAGAAAGAGTGGTTGATCTATGTTCTAGTTGAGCAATAGCATTTGTAGCAGAAACATATTGCAGTGGTAGCATATTGTTCATATTGCAATGAAGATAGGAGGAGATATACCCATAGGGGGGGTCATTCTTCTTCCCATGATTCCAGGGGGAGATATTAATCATATGCAAAGACAAATACTTGGAAAAAGAGCCCTATACTTGGAGAAAGAGAACAAAGGCACATTTACTATTAAGAACCAAATATCAATATAGCATAGAAAATCCTCAGAAAAAGTACTCAATGCCTTGAAAAAGAGATAATTTTATATAATAAGCCTCTTCGAGGGGGCAACCTCCTTTTACCCCAGTTGAATGTTCAAGTACAAGATGATCCAAAATGAAAATATCTCCTTGGTATATATAGGAGACTAGGAGGTATAATTACAACTAATGGCCTAAAGACGACATAAATAAAATAACATTACTAATATAATATGCCCCAATTAACGGGTAATGAGCCAATATTAGGGCTTAACATGCCCCTCCACTTGAGACAAGTGTTGTCCACAATGCTTGAGTAACTCTGGATGCTTCTGTATAAAAGACTCATCTTCCCAAGTGGAATCTTCAGCCGGTAGTTTCCTCCATTTAATGAGATACTCTGAAATGGATCTATTCCTGAGCTGGTGAATTCTTGTGTCAGTGATGGCTTCAGGCTCCAATATGATTTTTCCTTCCTCGTCAAGTTCTGGCAATATATTTTGAACTAGGATCTTGTCACCTATAACCTTCTTTAAGCATGAAACATAGAAAACTGGGTGTACTCGTGAAGATGCAGGCAACTCCAATTTGTATGCCATAGTACCAATCTTTTGCAACACCTTATAAGGGCCATAGTACTTTGGTGATAATTTATTATCCTTCTTGGATTGCTTGAGGGACATCTGTTTGTATGGTTGTAGTCTTAAAAATACCCAATCCCCT
>JASDQU010211030.1:2542-18717 GCA_032191745.1 Picea mariana | reverse complement strand
GTCCTAACCCGCACATAGGTAGATCAATGTATTCGGATGTAATAAAGGTCAATATTAATAAGACCTTTCAATAAAATAGAACAAGGCGGATGTAAGAAGACCTAATAGAAGCTTCCGCTTCTAGAAGGATCTTCCTCTAGATGCTTCTTTTTAGTATAAATAGGAGTCGAGTGTATGAGAACCCTAGCTTGGATATTATTGTAATAGAGTGCTGCTTGACTGGAGGTTTCCCCCTCAAAGAGGCCTGTGAACATTGCTATCTGATTCAAAGTGCTATTTCTGTTGCTATTTCGTATATCATTTCTATGTATTGTGAAGATTATGCTGGATATTTTACTGTTATTCTTTCATTTCTAGCATTTCGTTTCTGTTCTGCATATTTTATATATCTGGTATCTTGAAGAAAAAGAGTCCTGATAGGGGATATTTGACCCTCCCCCATGCCAAGGATGTTGCATATCCTTATGAAAAAAGTCTCGACACACTATTCAGAAATGGAAGAAAATTGATAAGAGATGAGAAATCAAATCAAATTCCAAAAGTGCATTTGTTACCTAGCATATGATCCCATGCTTTTAAAAATTGAAATTCCCTTTCTTCTGATGACTTATTGACAAGGGAAACATTCATCAATTAAAATAGGGAGGCTTTTATATTTTTCCTAAAGAACAGATCCAACCTAACTTGCTTCAGAGATTTACTATCATTAGATGTTATAGATAAATTTCACAGTATAAGCAGATTAGACTCCCTAGTCAAGGCATCACTCTTAAGAAGTTTCCTTCTTAGATAATATAGGCTTCAGATGTCATAACAGTAAAGTTGAATTAGGGTAATTCTCAAATGGAAATTTGCTTATAGTATTCAATTTGTTAATCTGGAGTTTGTATCTTATAAGTGTCAATAGTGACCTTTGTTTGTAGTATTCATTTTTTATGACAAAAGTGAATTTTTCAATCAACCAAGTATAAATGAGACATTTCTCAACCAGAACCCACTGCCAGCAAGCCTATTCAGTACTCCGATGGGGTAGTTTTGATAATTAGTGAGAGACATACCTTCCCCAGTCAGAATGCCCCACTGTCAACATGCCTTTTCAGTACCCTGATGGGTTTTCCTAGTCATACCACAGACCAGTACCTGCTGCTAGCAGACCTGTTCAGTATCCCGACGGGTTAGTCTCTTAAACCCTTTTTCCATCAAAGGCTTCTTGTCCATCATCACCTATTTTAGTTTTTGTTAAATAATGCTTTTCCATGGTGACAGGGGAGACTCATCTGAAAACCCTTTTACAGGATGGGATGGTATTGGGTTAGAAGGTATATTTTCTTATTTGAATGTCTTTAAAGATTTGTCTGAAGGAAAAATAAACTTATGTATGCACATTTTTAGAATGATCCAAATGTATGATTTGTCTGAGTTTGTCCATAAGAGAATGACCTAAAGTTACCTTAGGTTACTAATGCATCCTCTTCCATAAAAATTTTCCTAGTGTGCCTATGACAGAGAGTGTTCATATACTCATATGATACTCTTTAATAAAGATAATCCAATGATTATTGTTGAAGTCTAGTTAGGGTGAAATGGTTACTTATAGGCTAATATACAGTTATGCCTTTAATCATGCTGAAATACTGGATAAATGCAACCTCTAGAATTTGAATCAGATTAAGCATGGTTCCTTTAAAAACATAGGTAAACATTCTATCTTCTTTGTTAAGCAAAAAAAACAAAAGAAATTAAAAATACTTCCCTTTAGTCAGAAACATAACAAAAAGAAATTAAAAATACTTCCCTTTAGTCAGCAACAGAACCAAAACAAATTAAAAATACTTCCCTTTAGTGAACAACAGAACCAAAATAAATTATTGCTTCATAAGAGCTACCATTTGATGTTGCATTTGACTTCTTAGTTCAAACTTAAGGGGTTACTGCATGGCTCCACATAAGTATAAGAACAAACTTCTGGTACCAAAGCAACACTGCTGGTACCGGACCATAACAGAGTATTGTTGATGCCTGCAACTGATGTTTTAGAAAGTTCATGAAAGATCAAATAAATTATAGAAACCGACTAACAAAAATACAATGAGAAAGTAAAACAAAGGAGGTAAGAATCCATTGTTACATTCAACTTATTAACAAAACACAATCCACACCCATTTACAAAAGTTTAAAAAAAAAAAGTAAATCAATCAATCAATGTGGATCAGTAGGAAGATCTCCTTCTTTACTGATCACCTGCATATCTGAATTCTATAGCACATGTGTCATAAATTCCTCTTTTGACAGGGGTTTGTTATAAATTCTTAATCGGTGCCCATTCACAAGTAGGGATGTTTGGTGTTCGTCAATTGTCTTTATTCTAATTTAACCATTATCATAGATAGTGTCAATTTTGTAAGGTCTTAACCAATGAGTATTTAACTTGCCTTTGAAGTTCTTGAACCTGCTGTCATACAACAAGGCCCAATCTCTTGGTTGAAATACCATTTTGTTCTCTTCTCTTGAATGAGGGTGGTTCTTTGAAGTGCTTCCTTCCTAATTTCATCTATCTCATTAAGCTGCAAGAGCCTTTGTCGCTGAGCTTCATCTAAGTTCATGCCAACTTGTACAACAGTCCTGAACGTTTTGATTTGGAATTCTATGGGGAGAATCACCTGCTTCCCGTACACCAATTTGTAAGGTGTATGTCTTGTTTTATTCCTCCAGGTTATTCTATAAGCCCATAAGGCTTCTAGTAATCTGTCAGCCCAATCCTTGTGGTGTAGCTGTACTGTTTTAGTAAGAATGGACTCAATGACTTTGTTGGTGGATTCTACTTATCCAATCTCCTATGGATGATAAGGTGTAGATTTCCTGTTCTTGATCTGCTACTGTTTCATGACTTCTTTGACTATATGAGAGGTGAATTGAGTCCCCTGATCAGTCACAATTTCTCTAGGTACACCAAATCTAGTAAAGATGTCATTAAAAAGGAAATCTACCACTGATTGTTCACTTGCGGCTGGTAAGGCTTTTGCTTCAACCCACTTAGTCACATAGTAAGTACATACAAATATATACTTTTTATTTTTAGATGTAGGGTTAATGGGCCCTACAAAATCTAATTCCCACTTCTCGAAAGGCTCAATGACTACTTGGTATTGAAGTGGAATTTGGTCTCATGCAGTAGGCTTACCCATTCATTGGCATTCATCGCAATTGGATACATAATTTATGGCATCTTTGAAAATATTAGGCCAATAATAACCAGATTGCAGAACTTTATAAGCGGTCCTCTTGTCAGCAAAGTGGCCTCCACAAGGGCCATCATGGCAGGCTTGAAGAATATCATGGATTTCATCTTCCCTTACACATCTCATGATTACCAAATATGGTCCTATTTTGTAAAGACAATCATCATGCCACATGTAGTTTGCACTTAGTTGAATTACTTTCTATTTTTCTCTAGGAGACAATTTATGAGGCATCTTCCCTGTTACAAGATAGTTAGCTACATATACATACGAAGGATTAAATGTATAAATAGAAAACAAATAATCATCAGGAAAGTTGTCATGTCCTGGTGCATTATCTCCCAAATGAATCATTCTCTATAAGAAATCAGCCACAAGATTATCCTTACTGGGTATATCAATAATATTGATGTTAAAATCTTGTAATAATAACAACCATTTTGTAACCCTAGGGTTTGTTATTGGTTTGTTCATTAGGAATTCGATGGTTGAATGATCAGTCTGTAAAAGAGCTTGATATCCTACAATGTAGTGCTTAAATTTATTGATAGCATGGACTACAACTAACAATTCTTTTTCTGTGACCGTATAATTAACTTCTACTGGGGAAATATTTTGACTGAAAAAGTAAATAGCATAAGGCATCTTATTTTCCCTTTGTCCAATAACTACCCCTAGGGCTGTGTCTAAGGCATCGATACAGATATGAAAAGGAAGGGACCAATTTGGTCCTCTTAATATGGGAGTAATTGACAATTTCTATTTTAGAATTTCAAAAGATACTTGGCATTCATCATTCCAATTCAATTAAGCTTCTTTAGATAATAACTTAAATAAGTGAATATCTAATCTTGTAAAATTTGGAATGAATCTTCTATAGTAGCCAACATGCCCTAAAAGGTTGTGAACTTCCTTTTGTGAGGAAGGTATTATGATTTGTGTGATGATGTGAATCTTTGCTAGATCAACTCTCATTCCAGAACTAGAGATGTGATGTCCCAAAAAAACACCTTTAGTTAGCATCATCTTTGACTTTTCATTACTTAGGGAAAGATTATTTTCCTTACACCTAATCAAGAATTTTTCTAGACTGGTTAAATCTTCTTCAAATTCATTTCCATGGACTGTAAAGTCATCCATGTAGATTTCTATGCAATCATTGATCAAGTCATAGAAAATGGCTAGGACAACCCTTTGAAAAGTGGTTGGGGCATTTCCAAGTCAAAAGAAATAACCCTATAAGCAAAGGTTCCCTATGGGCAAGTGAAAGTGGTCATATCCTGGTCTTCGGGTGCTATTTGTATTTGGTTATAACCACTAAACCCATATAGGAATGAGAAATACTTCTTTCTGGACAAGGTATCCAACACCTGATCAATTAAGGCTAAGGGAAAATAATCCCTATGGGTGGCTTATTTCAACTCCATAAAGTCTACACATATTCTCCACTTACCATTTTTCTTGGGAACTATGACAAGTGGAGACACCCATTGACTATCTGAAATGGGGTATATGAGATTGGCTTGAAGGAGTTTTTCCAATTTCTCTTTTACAATATCTTTGAGGGATGGATTCATCGTTCATCGAGGTTGTCTAACTAGTTTAATTTTATCATTAGTGTAGATATGATGTCTCCATGTGTCAAGGTGAATGCCTTTCATGTCTACATAATCCCATGCAAAGGCATCAAATTGTCTTCGAAGCATTTCAATTACTTGTATCTTTTGTTCTGGTTCCAAACTAGAGTTGATATACAAATGCTTTCCTAGGATAATCTTATCAATTTTAGTAGTTTCTTCCTTCTCTGAGGAAGCTGGTGATAAACTATATAATTGAGTGATATTAGGGTGCCAAGCTTATTGGAATTCAGAGCTAAAAATGTGTGACAATTATGAAAAATACCTAGGATATTCAATGCAATTTGTATCAACCAAAAATAAACTTAAGACCTATTCATATGATTGTTCTTGCATACCTTTTACTTGTTCAAGTGTTAACAGTGGTTGGATGCAATATTCCTCTCCATAAGGGTTTTCTAGGCAAAGAGGTATCTCTTATGCTGGTTGCGAAGGAGGGAAGAGAACAAGCTTTTGGTTATGTGTGCCATTGGATATAGTCATCTCGCCAGACTGATAACTGATAAAGACATTTGTTGTGGCCATCCAAGGGTGGCCAAGAACCACAGGGTGTCCTAGTTTGGAGGATGATTTAGAATAGATGACTAGAAAGTCTATTGGATATTCCCAAGAAGCTTGTGTAACTGTGACATCATCTAAACTTCTTGTAGGGCTAATGGATGACTTATCTGCCAACTCTATCATGGTTTGGGTTGGTCTTAACTAGTGGATTTGGAGTTTTTTCATAGTGTCAAAAGGAATTACATTAATTGTTGCACCCAAATCAATGAGCGTGTTTGGTAAGGAAATACCATTAATTTCAACAGTGACTACTGGATTCCCAGGGTCATTATATTTATATGGCATTTTGGAAATAAATCCAGATAATTGTCCTACCATTTGAACGAGGGGAGGTTCCTTATTATTACTTCTTGGTTTCTTAAGGAGAATATCCCTTATGATTTTGGCATATATGGGGATATCTTTGATGGCTTGCAGCATAGGTATTTTTATACATACATTTCCTAACTCATCTTCTATGTCTTTGTGCAAGGGTGGGTTAGGTTTCTTCACTAATAGTCTTTCGGGGTGGGCTAGAAGATTAACTTGTTGAGGTACTCCTACATACTTAGAAGTGGTTGGAATATGAGGGGAATTATCTCCTTCTTCAAGGGTGGTTTGAGTGTTTTCTTGTTCAGAATGATTATCATTTTCTTCTTGAATCATTACACCAGAATTTGATTGATTTACAACTTTCCCGGATCTTAGCTGAATTTCATAGGTGGGAAAGGTTTGTATTCTTCATTTTTCATAGGGTGGGTGAGTCAATTATTGGGGTTAGGAATTGGATAGGGAGGGATTGTTGTTGGTCTAGGAGGGTTGTGGGCAGCTTGGTTTTGTGGATGTTGATTGGCATTTATAGGTGCTTGTTGTCGTTGGTTAGGGTTCAAGGGTGTTGTGAATTTCTTTTGTATAGGAGATGGAAGAAAATATTTCACTTGAGCTGGGTTAAATCCAAGTAGTAGATGGGAAATGTTTGCGGGATACTGTGGATATGTAGGGTAAGAGGGATTCCCATACATAGGCCCTCTCCAACCTTGTTGCCAAGGTTGAGTTTGATCTTGTTGAGGTGCCCATTAGGAATAGGGAATTGGAGGAGGACCCCGTTGTTGTTGTTGGTATTATGTATTAGGTTCATAAAATGCAATGGGTTTTTGTGGTCTCCAAGGCCTCCCAAAGGGGTATGGTTATTCTTATGAGACTCCCCCTCCCCTATACATGGCTTGCAACTTAAGTAAATTTGGACACTCAGATGTGGGGTGCTCTAGTGTACATAGGCCACATACTTCTATGACATTTAATGGGCATTCTTTCTCAGGGTGCTTCTTTCGACATTTAGGACAAAAGATTGCAAAAACAACCTCTTCTTCTTGTTTCTTTTTTCAGTTTTAGAGTATCTAACTGGTTTCTAACTGTGCTCAAGATGTTTGTTTTAAATTTCTCCAATAAGTTTCCTAACTCAATTCTGTTGACAGTCCCTGAGCTTTGTCTTGAATTTCTTCTAAAATAATCTCTTGGTCCTTTGCCTGTTTTAGCTTATCCCCTTGAGTATCTTCTACAGTAATCTGTAATTTCTGCAAAGGGTTTTTTGTGCACATCTCCTGAACTTAACAAATTTAAAAATTCTATGCAGTCATCTCTAAGACCTTTTAAAAATACAGTTCTTACTACACCTGGGTCTATGGTGAATAATTTTGATTTCTGATAATTGTATAAGAACCTTTCTAAGTAGTCTTCAGGGCTTTCATATTTTGTTTGCTACATTTTGAAAATGTCATTTTTAGCATTATCCTTACAATAGTCTTGGTATTTCTGTAAAAATGTTTCTTTCATCTAATCCCAAGAGAGAATTGTATTTTCTCCTAAGCTCATGAACCATCTCAAGGATGAGTCTTTTATTGTGGCTGGAAAGAGATTAAGTTTTTGGGCATTGTATGAGTAGTTATAGCTTCTACATAATATGTCAAACTCGAATAAAAATAAGTCTGGATCTTCAGTTTACATACCTCTAAAAGTGGCTAATGGTGATAGTGGGATTTTTTTCATGCTGATGTTTCTATAAATATCCAAGATTGGAAACCCAAAGGTCTTAGTCTTAGTGGCTACATTTTCATTTCCTTCTTCTTCTGCCATTTCGCTAGGTGCTCCTCCTCTACTTATAGATGGTTCAAAAACTGGATTTTGTGTGTCTTCTAAATGTTAAGTTCCTTCAGCAGACTCATGTTCTATCTACCCTAGTGTCAATTCTTCAGTTCTAGGTTCCTCTTCTGGAGCCTCACTGGCTCCCCTTGAACTCCTTTCTGGTGGAATTTTTTCTGCTCCAATGTCAGTTGAATTAGTGGGGGTGGGGGGAGCGGTTGTTTTTGAATCTTTAGAGCTTATAAATCTACCCTTATTATCTCTATATCTATGCATAAAAAATTGATACATAACTCAATTGAAATCCTAATTCTATATACAAGGTAAGAAGGCAACCTAGCTTCAGAGAAACCCACTCTAGTGTCCGTGTGGCTCTTCACTCATGTCTTAAACGTTTTATCCTCCTCCCTCAAGAAGCCTTTAAAATTATTCAAAAACTTATGCAAACAATCTAAGCTAAAACAACTTCCTACCATTTGCAACTCCCCAGAAATGGCGCCAAAATGTTGTGTTACTTATATGATTAGTATAATGCACTCATTAATTATCAATCCAAGATTCATAATCAATATATTTACAAGACACCAGTAAGAGAGGCAATTCTAATGTCACAAGTATAGAAATAAAACAAATTGAAACACACTTTGGTTTCCTTCACAGACAAGCTATCTAATCCATTGGGGCACATGCAAATATGAAATGGAGTTCTTTGATAGATCAACTATGTTATCTAACCCAGAAAGCTAACTATGTAATCAAACTTCTGAAAGAGAAATCACACATCAATCATCAATACATAGCATTGGTAGTTCAATAGTCATTTTATTGAGTATGTTGTGGTGCACAATATTCTATTGTGAACTTCACTAGTCCTTTTCCAATTATGTTTGACTACTACTGCCAACATCCATGTCCATTAAGAAAAATCAAATTCATAAGAACAGAAAAAGAGCATATGAAAAAATAAATATCCCTAAGCAATCATATAATCGAAATCCTAAACTGAAACTATATTGTTATTATCTGAGAGAATCAAAGCTTCAGCTAGTCCAACAATTATACTATTGAAATCAAATGATAACACTAATCTATAAGGATGATGACATTTGTTGGGAGGTGGGCCCTTGCCACTTCAACAGGTCATGGACTGGAGTCTATAGTAAGTTGGTCTTTAATCCACACATCACTCTTGCTTAAAACCTCAAAAAATGAAACTATACTAACAACTCAACTCACATCCATTCATAACTGATCAAGACATGGGAATAAATGACATTCTTCTATTAAACTTCAATCTCAAGAGATGTTCTACAATATGTAACGTTGCTTCACATGTTGTAATATTGTAACTCTCTACTACTTCCACCATCCTTGCCATGACTATTTAAACAGTCTTAGTCGTGAAACACAAGGAGGTGAAATCTTTTACAAATCAACAATTGTTAAATTTATATATTGAGTTACATATTTTAATCTTCATCCTAATGACACAAAGTGTATGAGGATGAAGAAATAAAAAAATTGGCTTAACATAGTATTGCTAGAATTTGATGATTTCATAAACACTCAACAATTATCTTAGGCACGATCTGGAGCCAATCTTAGCATACTCGGTTTTCTTGCATTGGTACCAGATCACGACAGGTGAGATTCAGTAGATAGTACCGGATCCGAACAATATGCAATTGGTTGGTACCAGACTAGAACAATCTACAATCGTTGGTACCGGATCGCGATAATGAATAGTATGTGGGTACTGGATCTGAATGGAAGGTGCACTTGGTACCGGATTTAGACAGTGGCTTATCTAGCGCACAAGTACTAGATAGTTGAGTTGACATAGAAGTGTTGGACTTCATCCAAAGTTCAAAGGATAGACATGGAAATTTTAAACATTAGTACATGAAATATTTAGTCTCCTAGCTTAATAAACCACAAAATGCATGAATTCAATTGTACTTTACCTTATGAACTTATTAGTGACTGGAGGTAGGGTTCCTTATCATCAATCCAAGCTTAGGTAGGCCAAAAAGGTATAAATGAGGAGTATAATATGGTAATGGGGATGTCAATTTGGAGGCTCCAAAAGCCACCTCTGACCGTTTTGGAAAACCCTATCCCACACCAAGGTGTGACAAATACCCAACAGGAGGTACACCTTGCTCCACCCCAAATGGGTCATTATCAAAACTGAGGTTCCATTCAACTCGAAAATCCAACTGATCGCAACATCTTCCTTAGCAGTGAAGAAGAAATTATTCTGCAAACACGCGGTTTCCAGTATGATGTTCCCAATGAATCTATTGCAACCACTTCGGAAACGGCTCCGGCTACATGTGGACCACCATTGATGATTCCATGCTATAAAACTGAACCAAACCCTCGTATACCTCGTATGTCATTATGACAGAACATACATAACCCTCATGCTAGGGCAACCCATAACTACAATATGCTCGATGACTTAGCTCAGTGTCTTGCATCCATGTATGTATCGGAGGTCCTCCAAACCTATCCAACTCAGCTAAGATCCTTGCTTTCCACCTTAGGGGCAGTCGATCGAGCTGATACTAGACTCATCACCTTTGATCTAGATAGTAGAGAACCACACCTCCCCACCCTGGTGGCTTTCCAGATACTAGTTAAGATCTAGAACATTAGAGTACATCAATGTATCATCAATGAAGGTACATCCACATGCATCATGTCCAAAGTAGTATTTCAAAAAATTGACTCCGGTAAGCTAGTACCATCTGCCATCAACTTGCAAGCTTATGATGGTCGACCCTCATCCCCTAAAGGGCTCTTACAAAATGTCCCCATCGAACTCAGGGGAAAAACCATCCTCATAGATATTTAAGTTATCAATGCCCCACTTGATTACAATATCTTGTTTGGATGTAGCTACATGTATTCTATGAAGGCCATGGCCTCTTCTGTGTTTTGAATGATGATGTTCCCCCACAATGGGAAAATCGTCACCATTGATAAAACCACACATTATGAGCCTAACCATTCTGGAAACATTGGTAACATTCTCCCCCTTGTCTGCACTATCTCAGACACTTATTCAGTCATCGACATGTGTCCCGACATTTTTAAGGACCCATCTTTGTTGCAGGCATATCATGAAGTACCACCTCTCCTATATCCTTCAACACAAGTGTGTGTAGTATCTTCTAATTGAATAGATATCGAAGCCACTAATCCTCCCACTGAGGCCTCTCCTCACATTGAAGTTCACAAGTTTAAGAGATATTCCCTCAGGAATTCCTTGAGAACCCCACTGCACCACTTATCCCCTATTTCCCCCCCTCCATGGGAAAATACAGGTTTGGGAGAGAATCCCCCAAGCCATTACAAAAATTCCTTTCTTCTACCCCCCACCTGGAGTCCAAGAATTCCAGGTAGTTGTGACCCTTACCCTTCCTAACATAGTGATTTCCATCCCTGTATGGTATATCCATCCATGCACGATGGTTCCTCAACCATATCTCCCTCCTCAGACAGAGGGAATATTGATGCAAATCCCAGTACAGGCTCTTGCCACACCAACATCACTCCCAACTATGGGTAGCACTGCCACTAATGGGGATAGATGAAAGAAGAAAGAGCCCACATCTCCACTTCCTTGTTGAGTTCAAGCTCCTTGTGCACTATTCAAAAGAGAAGGACACCCCACTAATAGATTTCCTACTCTTCCTAAGTTACGCAATCTGATCCAACTCCCTAGAGAAACCACATTTACCGCCACTCCACCAAGTACATCCACTGCTACTCTGGGGTCCTCCACTGCAGGAAATAAAGGATTGCAAACCAAATTCGATTGTGCCATATGCTCAAAATATGGCCATTACACTCATCATTTTCCATCTCTACGTCAATTTTGCCAAACCTTAGCTGCAATATGCCAAACGTATCGGCCAGAGCCCACTCGACCACCTTCTAATGAGGCTCACATTATTGATATTTGATGCATTTCATTGTCAGTACCTATGTGAACAAGGTACCCTCCACAGTATCGGGGCATTCACTTTATGTCCAATGGTCCCTCACACCATGTACACGATCTCACATCTACGTCCTCACCACTTGAGGACACCCATGCTTACCCTTTGACTGTTCCTCGGTCATCTCCCAGGACCCCTTGTACTCTCACATTTTTCACCACAACGAATATATCCTGTAGGAACTCACTACCCCCGATTTCCCATGGAATGTGCTCCATCATCGAGCACTTTTTCTTTCACAAGAGGCCTTTCATCCTCCTACCCAAGCCTCCATATGTGCAATTGAAAGCAAGGATTTTATTCCTTTGGGGCACATTGACTGGTTCAACAACATTATCCCTTCCCTAGATTCTTTTGAATATGGAAACATGGCCAACATATCCCCCATCATCAAAATTGACATTCCCATTAAATAGGGAATCATAGAAGAAATCACCATTGGTGTCGCATAATCCCCTGAAGAATTCATTACTTATAAAACTCTCTTTCAGGAATACTAGGAAATTTTTTCCTCATCATATATGGAGATGCTCAGCCTCGATCCTTCTACTATCGAACATCGCATAGACACATGTCCCGATCTTTCCCCATTTCTTCAAAAGAAACACCCTCTTCACCCATCCAAAGATGCGGCTATCAAAACCAAAATTGACAAGTTATTCTCTGTCGGGTTCATCTACCCCATTGTGTACACTTCATGGGTATCCAACCCTGTCCCCACTAATAATAAATAGGGTACTATTCATGTCTGCACAGACTTTCGCAATCTCAACCATGCTTGTCCCAAAGACAAATCCCCAACCCCTTTCATCAACCAAATTATTGATGATTGTGCCGACCATGAGGCACTGTCCTTTATGGATGGGTTCTCCAGCTACAATCAAATCCAAATCCATCCATTCAATCAGTATAAAATTTCTTTTACTACCCCTTGGGGGCACCTTTTCTTATCGTGTCATGCCTTTTGGACTTAAGAATGTAGGTTCTATGTTCCAATGAGCCATGACTTATGTTTTCCATGATCTTCCTCGCATCATCCTTTCTTATTTGTACAACCTCAAATATCCACTTGAAAAATATCCACTTGAACCCCCTTAAATGTGTCTTTTGTGTCATTTCCAGATGCCTCCTTGGCTTCATTGTTTCCCACCATGAAATCATAGTGGACCCCCTCAAGGTCCAAGCTATAACAAATATTCCACCACCTAGGAATTTATGCCAACTGCAAAGCCTACAAGGAAAAGCCAACTTTTTACGTCACTTTTTCCTATACTACGCCACTCTCATGCATGCTTTCCTCCACCTGCTGCATCCTGATATCCCATTTCTATGGGACGAACATTCTCAAACAACTTTTGATGATTTAAAATATGCCTTATCCAATGCCCCTTTGATTAGTCCCCTAGACTATGATCGTGATAACGTCCTCTACTTGTTGGCCTCAGCTGTCTCAATAGCAGGGTCCTCATCCAAGTAGGGGATGATGGGCATGAACATTTCATTTACTATATCAACAAAAACCTTTCAAGGCCACCCTTGAAATATAATCATGATGAGAAAGTTGCCCTTGTAATTTTCCTCATAGTCCAAAAGTTGTGCCATTATATCCAGCTTCAAAATACCAAATTCATAGCAGTTTCCAACCCCATACAGTACTTTCTTATTTGAAAAAAAATTAATGGGAAATTTACCCGATGGATCGTTATCCTCCAGAAATACGACCTAGAGTTCTCAACTCCCAAAATAAGGAAAGAGTTTTTCCTTGCCGAACTCATTACATATTTTCCCTTGGATTGCATAGCTTCCCAAGTCAATACATATTTTCCTGATGAACACCTCTTCTTCATCCCCTTCGATGACCCCTGGTACAAATACCTCCTCATCTTCCTTCGAACACATAATTTGGGTCTCCTCTCTCTCAAGATGATCATCAACGCATTTGCCATCATGCCCCTCGATATCTCCTCATCGGAGACGTTCTCTATCGACGTGGGGTCTACACCATCCTTTGTTGTTGTTTGACCATCGATGAAGCTGACAGAGTATTGAAAAATTTCCATAGAGGTGCTTGCGGTGGTCACCGCTTAGGTATGTCCACCACCCAAAAAATCATTCAAGTAGGATACTTCCGGCGCATGTTGTTTTATAATTGCATCCATGCTATCAAGAGATGTGGAAAATTCCAACTCTATGTAAACAAAGCATGAGCGCCACCATCTCTTCTACCTCCTGTTATCAATGCCAACCCCTTCTGTAAATGGGGCATAGGCTTCATGAATTTCCATCCCCCATTCAGTAATGGAGACAAGTACATTTTCCTGGCAGTAGATTACTTTACCAAATGGTTGGAATCCATGCCCACTTTTAACAATACCACTGAAACAACAACATGTTTTGTCTTCAACGATGTCATTACCCGATTCAGAGTCCCATGGGAAACTACATTAAGTGTCTAATCATGGTAAACACTTTGAGAACGAGAACTTTGTAGAAATCTCCTCAAAGTTGGGCTTCTCTCATGTGTTCTCCTCCCCGTACTACCCTCAGTCCAAGGGATAGGTTGAGGCTGTCAACAAAGTCCTCAAAACCATGCTACAACGTACCATCAAAAAATATAAGACCAATTGGCATCATATGTTTTTTTCCGCATTATGGGATTATTTCATGGAAATTTCCATTGGTTTTACACCATTCCACATCATCCATGGGATCAAATACACCCTCCCTATCGAGTGTGAAATCCCCATGTTACGCACTGCCATTGAGCTATTACCCGAAACTGCTCTGATGGAGCAGTGCCTGCTAAACTTAGAGTCGTTGGATGAAGATCATCGATATTCATTACAGTGCAATGAGGTAGCTAAAAAAAGGTCCAAATCCACCTTCAACCTCCATGTCAACCTTCACTCCATCAACAAAGGGATCTCGTATTAGCCTATGATATCGCCCACAATACCCTCATCCATGGGAAATTTGATTCATTATGGCATGGACCCTACATTGTCCAACACTGCCTCACTAAGGGGGCATACATCCTGGCCTCTCCAGAAGGCTACCCTCTCAAAGAACCCATCAATGGGTTGTACCGAAATAATTTTTACTCCTAAGCATAGCCATTCTACCTTAGGTTTTTCTTTGTACACATTTGTATAGTTTTTATTCTTCTATTTCGCCACCATTCCTCATGTCTGATCTATCATTCATGTTATTGAAATATGCATCATCCATCACCCTACAACATTTATTATGCTAACGATGTCATCCATTGGACCCAGAATCTCGCTTCAACTGCTTGGGCCCTCTATACCCCCTCACATGTGCTGCTCCACTCCAGTGGCATATGTTTTGGACTAGCCACCAACAACCAATATGAATACACTACCTTCATTGATCTCCTTGCCAAGGTCAGTCACCGCCACATTCATCACCTTAACGTTCTGTTAGATTCCCAGTTTGTTGTCTTTCATCTCAACAATGTATATCATGTTTGTGATCCTTTCCTCTTTCACAAATACCTACAAGTTAGACTATTATCTCGTATTGTTTATTCAATCACATTTACACATATTCCAAAACAATTTAATTGAATAGAAGATAACATGGATAACCTAGTATTAGGTTTTCATTCAAAAAATTAAAGTATCAACGCATATACATAAACATCATGCATCTGTCACAACATATAGAAAAAACATGATAAGCATAAAAAACATCAACACATGGAGACAAAAAAGATCCAACAAATGTATATCCATATATATATATATATATAAATAATTAGTGTCATCAAGTGTTTACAAATACAAAATACACCGCCTATAGGTTAGTGAGTCCCCTCACCCCTATAGGTACAAAAATAGGTACCCCCTACCCTATACAAAACGGGTACCCCCTACCCTATACAAAATGGGTATCAACTACCTTGTAAAAAATGGGTTCTCGATCCTATAAATACATAAACCCAACACTCATGGTGCCCCCAAAGCTCCCCCCCCATGTCCTCTGTTAGTTGGAGGCACCCCACTAGCTGGGGACCCTCCAGGTCCAGGGGGAAGTTGAACATTCATCATTGCCCCTGCTACAGCTACTCGGCGGATCAGGGTCTGCCACTCCATTGGTACACCCACACACTGCTCCAGGACTTCCTTGTCTTAGATATGGGCCCACATGGTCCTAGGAATTCCCTATAGCACCCACTCAAAATGGTGATGCAGGTCCTTTACCATCACCATAGCCTCTACCTGTGACTTATGAGCTGGTCCAACACTAGCATCATCTTGTCTTCACCTCTGCCCTTCCCTTGGAAATACTGGTGACAGTCACACTGGTCCTCGACGAGCCGACTCCTTGACCATATCTACCTCTCGGCCTTGGGGTCCCACATCTCCAAAAAAACACCAAAGATAGAGTCAACATCCATATATACATATATAATCAAATTCTAGCTATCAAAATCACAAAAAATAAATACAAAGACATACCTTTATGATCCCAATCCTCCCCAGGAGGCAACGCCATGTCAGGGTTGTGTTAGTAGTCCATACCAGCGTATGGGTACCTCAGTATCACCTATGGAATTTTTCTCCACACTCATGCCACCGTGGATGTGA
>JASDQU010211026.1:0-13606 GCA_032191745.1 Picea mariana | reverse complement strand
TAAGACAAACATACTGTATTGAGAAATGGGCACATTGGACCAGACATGGTCAATAAGTGTGTTTTGCAGATGGGTTGTGTTGTTCAGAAGAAACCACAGACTGTATTTGCATATGTAGTTTTGCAATTCTTTTGTCCTGCCAATATTTTGTAGCATGTCAATATTGAAGTTCAATCTTCTACAAGTACAATGGATCCGTTCAGATGGAAATGGTCCAATGCACTGGAAATAACATTTACTATGTTGGAGAATGTTGCATGGGGAGAAACATACATATTTAGTATTGCAACTTCTGTTGCATGGGAAAAAAATTTGGCAAGCACCAGTTCAACATGCTTTTCTTCGATATGTATGTGGTCGAAAATTGGTACATGTTTTTTCACCAGTATCATCACCCCATGTGTAATGTAACTTGATATGCAATTGTGATTTGGGAATTGTTTGTTCTGCATGCATAATTCCATGTGTGTTTCCTGCAAGCACAAAATATTGGATTGCATTAAATCATAGTCATTTAGTATATCATCCATGTGTGCATTTAAGCCGCGTGTGTTAAGTGAGAGAATTGATACAGTTGAATTTGTTTGTATGGATTGGTAATCATAATGCAGTTGCCATTTTGCAGTGGTCCTCAGTCGTTCCATCTCAATATCAACTTTATGTTTCACTCTGAAGTTATCTTTTGTCATAGGACTTAGTAAATAAAAGGAGTCTATGCTTCTGACACTGGATAGTGTTGTGTATACAAGTCCATATATCCAAATTCCAGTAGGCTGAAATGCAACATTATCAAGTGTTAGTCCTTGTGATCTATGGATTGTACATGCACATGTAAGTTTAATCAGAAACTATTTGCGAATCTTCAGTTGACCTATCTTTGTTGATGTCGATACTGGCTTTGATATTCGCAAAATAGGAGTACAATCGCTTGCAGTGTTTGAATTATATAGATAAGAAAAATTGCTTGTTTGTCGCTTGCCTATATGCAGTTCATGGAACTTAATCCAAAGGACATCTACTTTTTCTGTCTTCGTATAGCCTTTCAGTATTCCATCTACACCATTCAACAAGCCATCCTGTGAATCATAGTTGCAGGCATATATTTCAACTAGCATTTCTAATTTTGGTGCAAGCTGCAAAGGCAAAGTGACTGAATGTTCATGACGTGGGACATTTCCATGGTTTTCTTCTTCCAAGTCAATCTAATTGACAATGATATCATCTCCAGGAATGAGCGACAACATGTGGCTATTATTCTTTGCAACATCCTTATTTCTGTAGAACATGTAAGGGAACATTGGATCTATTGGTGTAGGCTGTAAGCACCTCAAATTGATATAGGTCAAGTCATCATATGTTTGGCTGTTTGTGCGGATTCTATTCATAATTGTAATGAATTTTTCATCTATTTGGCGCATTGTAGTATGAAACTCAAAGCATTTAATATTGTCTCTCCATAAGTCATGGGTCACTATTTCCATTTTAATGATAGGTTGTTCAAATATTAAAGAATCTTGGATGGGTTGTGCCTAGTAAAGATCGCCACAGAAGATCATGTCAATGTTTCCAAAGTATTTGGTCTGCACATGTTTTATGCTTCTTAGCTAACTGCCAATGGAATACAAGAACCGACTGCCAATCAAAGATGCTTCATCTATAAAGACAAGTTGGAGTTCCTCGTAAATCTTAGATAATGTATCCAACATTTGCTTGCTAAGTGGAAGAAACTGTGACTTGTTAAAAGGAATTAAAAATGCAGAGTGGACTGTTGTTCCACCAGCATTGTATGCAACTTTTCCTATGTATGAAACTATTAGGCCCTTTAGTTTCATAGGATCAAAGCAATTATTTGAATCATAGATTCGTATAAGCATTTGGAACAATGCTTTAGCTGTGAATATCTTGCATGTTCCTGCTCTGCCTGTAAGGAACACGTGCACAGGACTATTCATGTTCAACCGTTTTTTAAGGGAAATGTCCTTTACAATTGTTTGTTGTTCACAATTCAACAGATGTCTTATTATGTGGTATTCATTATTTTCAATCAGGAAAGGATGTTTTGTAACTTGAAAACCAAGGTTGATATGTTTTTCAATTTCAGCCACTGGAGGACGAGGAAAATCCACTTGTAAGTCATAGGACTCGAAAGGAATTCTGGTTGTTTTTGGGTTTCTGAATGTCTCATCATGATTGTCAGGGTTCTCTAGGTCATTAAGTGCAACTTCTAGATCGCCCCATGTTGGATTAACATCGTAGGTAAATCTAGCTTCATTGATATGCACTACAATCTCAAAGGCAACATACACAACCTCCCATGTAGAGAAGTTATGTATTAATGTCTCTTTGTTTTCATGGAATGGAACATACAACAACAGTTTTTATCTACAATAGTTTTCATAGTCACAATGTTTATTGTATTTGACAAACTGTATAACAGAGGGTTTTTTTATTTTTGATATGGGTATCCCATTTTTTTTGTAATGCGATATGAATTCTGCTAAGCAGATATGCCTAATAGGAGATGGACATTGGATGTAATAATCAATAATAGAGCGACATATGACGTCCTCTGAATTGTCAGATTCTTGTTGCAGCAAAACATGTGGTTTAAGCATAAATGTGCATTTTTCAAGTGGAGATGTGTTTATGAAGACACATTTTCTTGAATTACAAGTGAGGGGCAAAGAAAGGGCAATGTGAACTACTTGTTGAGCAGACATTTGTTGAAGATTAAGCAATGTATTGCGAAGGGTGCATATCATTTGTATGACATCAATATGACTTCTTTCGTGTTCTTTGAGTATTTTTCCGAATGCAGATGTCATAGATTTGTCAATCTTCGTCATATACAAGGTGCAGTAGGATGTTGCAACATATGCATTCAACACGTACTGTGCATTTGTATTTGCTTTCCACATAACTGGCATGTCCTTGGAGAAATTGTTGTTCCAAATATGGGAGAGTTTCCATTTAAGGAAAAGTGTTGGTTGCCTAAGAATTATTTGTATGGCTTGGATGTACTCATCTTCTGATAGATTTACTTGTGTCAAGAAGGCATCAAAGCTCATCATTTCGTCAAATCCTCCTTGTTATAGAAATGCGAACAAGGATTTAGATTTCTCAACAACAACACTGTCCTCTAAACTAATTGGCTCTATGATTCTTGTAGCTCTCATTGGCGGAACGGGAAATTTGTATCTACAATGCGAGCTTTTTCGTTTTCTACAACTTATTGTATGGTAATGTCTATGGAATTTCGCAAGGTCTGGTTCCAAATGATCTATATTGCATGTTATGTATTTATCCACAAATTGTTCGATCTCTAAATTCTTATCATCTCCATAGACTGGTGCACCCTCTATCCACAACAATGTGTGGTCATGCTCATTTCCCCTATTCTATAATTCAGTCACAAAAAAGTAGTCTGATATTTTTCCGAAAAACGTTTCATCATGGCATATCAATTATCTCAAATCATTTATTCTATGTCTATAGTATCGAGTACATGTCACTGGGTCTTTTCTTATGAGGTAGTCAATGTCGTTATTTTCCAGTTTATCTTTTTTTTTACGTTTCCTGTTACTGTGCAGGTCAGAAACGGTAGCCACCAATGGATCCCAACAATGCTCTGCACTTGTAAATGTGATGAAAAATGTTGATGGCC
The DNA here is from genome assembly GCA_032191745.1 of Picea mariana. NCBI lineage: Eukaryota > Viridiplantae > Streptophyta > Pinopsida > Pinales > Pinaceae > Picea > Picea mariana. The sequence continues at coordinate 9,942 of JASDQU010211026.1, read as the reverse complement.
CCAATTTCCGGATCATTGCAAAAAAAAAATGGTTTTGTTGCAAATAGTCAGGAGAGGTGTGGATGTTCTTGAAATCTATGTATTCAATATCAAATTTCAGAATTTTTTCTAGGTTTACTTTGTACATCACATCCTTGGCCAACAAATTTCTTCCTTGTAACTGGCCTTTTCTTATTCGGACCCACATGCAGAACAAAACTTGCTCTATTATTATGCGCATTGCTTTGAAAAACAAATTTGTTATGTGACAGGAGAAGTAACCGCTTGAATGTAGTAGCTCCCATCAGACTATTTTATGATAATTGAATCGTTCTGTAATATCAGTGCCACATGGATCTTTGTAGAACAGTGTTGGAAAGTTCATTTCCTCAGTGAATTTGTCCTTGAATATTCCAAGTGGACGTTGCCCCTCTCCAGGTGCGATTTCGACAATTTTGTCTTGCAAGTCACGAATGCACTGTGAATCAGTGAATCCATGGACCAATGTTTCAGCAGGTATTTCAGTCTCTGATTCATCACTTGTATCAAAATCACTAGGATTTTCGAGAGTCTCTGTAGAGTTTCCATTTTCTTCTACGAGAACATTGTTCCAGTTGGCATTTATACAAATGTTCTCTGCTTTGTACAGGGCCCTAGAAAATAATTCTTTTAATGCTTTCATAACATCATGCACACACACTTTGCCTATTAGATATGCATTTTTGTATTGCAAGCATATTTTCAGATCCACAATGATTTTAATTGTATTGTTAATGAATTGTGGCAACACTTTTTGCACAACATCTAGTTGAACATGCACATTAATAATTGATCTTGTTAAGCCCATATGGGGTCACTTATAGCCCCAAGGTCTGATTTGAGCAAATGCAATTCACAGAGAGACAAGTCTCTCCTCAAGTTCTGTAAGTGCAGTTACATCTACTAGTGGTGCATTACATCTTATTCAGTCAGGGGTTGCAAACTGTGGCAGTTTTCCATTTTCAAGCGATCGTTTGCATGGAAGACAAACTTTTTCACTAGAAAATGGTTTATCGTGGGATGTCAGTCGGAGGTATTCTACTTGCAAATTAGGCATGAAAGACTTACTATTTTTTGAAAAATTCAATTGTTCACAAATTGCACATGCAATGGAAGAAGTGTCTTTCATTTGTTTCATGTAGGTCTGTTTTGCATTTTTTTTTCGCAAGGAAGTATGGGTAGAAATTGTTTCCTGTTTTTCATGTACACCATGAACTTCCATAGTTGCATGACCATTCTGGGATATGCAAGCACACATGTTTATGTTATGTTATGCATGAAAAAATTTCTTTGCATTGTCATATGTGAGTTTCTCTCTAAAAGGAAGTGTAGCAATGTATTTATTTCTCTCGTGCATGACCTTCTTCAAGTTGTGGTAACTTACTCTACGTTTCTTGCCCAAAGGTGGGATGACCTAGTGGAAATTGGGATGAATTTCCCTCTCACCCAGTTTCTCAAAAACTATTTTACGATTTTTGTTCAAGGCCTCTATTTGCTTATCAGAAGTCGGACGAATTTGACAAATAATTTTTTTCAAATTGTGATAACTTACTCTATGGTTTTTATTTAAGCCCTCTATGGCCTCATCACAACTAAAATGAATTCTACGCATTTTTTTTTTGTTCAAGCCCTGTCTTTCCATATCGCAATGGGGAGGACTCTTGTTTTGACTAAAAAGCATTCCATGCGTATGTAGATTCGATGTCGTTTGGGTGGCATGCACACTCAACCCTGAACTATCGATATCTCCAAGCAAAAGTTCATAATGGATATGCGATGTATCTATTTTCAACAACAGGATGTGAATTTTTCGATTGTAATTTGAATCAGTAACACAGGAATGGACAGTGCCAGCTGGCGAGGCCAACCAAACCTGGATATTCACCCTGAATACCATAGACATCCATTGCAAATAGAATCTGCAACCCTCCATATTCCCTTCTTCATATGGAAGTTCCATGTTCACAAGGTATTCTTGCCAACTTCCAACTACCAACATATTTTCCACGAGATATGGGCAAAGGTGTTGATGCAAGCACCTAAAATCCTATTCGTTGCCGCCTATAATCCCATTGTAGAAGGACTGTATAGTGTTAATACGCAGCGACTGAACATCGAACTCGGATGCTACCAAACAACAAATTTCATTAAACAAACTATCTCCATAGCTAGACACAACATTTGTTGCTAGTTGTAAACCATAGCAATCTATGCCATCCAAAATCTGTTTCCATTGAGATTGAAGGTCTTTGCAAATAATGGATAAGTAGATACGAGGACCTTCTATATTTCATATGGACATTTTTCTGTACAACAATGGTTCATAATGGCCACTGAGGGCATCAACATCATGGAACAAGATGCAATATGGATTGTCAGATGCAGTTTTATTGAATAGTAGATATCTTGTTTTTCTTGTTAATGACCATATGCCAACTGATATATTCAGCTAGTTAGATAGCCACCAAATACAAAATGTATCTCCCCAAAGTCCCCTTTGATGTGCAGGAAGAACTAGAGATGCAAACAACCGCATCTTTGAAAAGTACGTAGCCACATTATGTGTTCCATGCAATTGTCGAATAAAATCAAATTCCAGTTCGTATTCATAGGACTGCAAAGCCTCAGCAATGCCATTTTTAAAACAGGCCAAGAAATAATCTATCAATCCATTGCGCAGCTCAATTGATGAATACCGAAAATGTAATAGAACCTAGAATGTATCGAAAAGGCAATCCCCAATAGTATACGAGAATGCTTCCAAACTAGAAAGGCCATTCCTATGCAAAACCATGTCAATGTTGTCATGTACAATGGACTATGTATATTTTTCATACGACTCAACATATATTACCTCTTTCATCTTTTCAACTGTCATTTTGAATCTGTTTGCTAGATATGTTCAGTTTCTATCAAAACAGAGAAAAGCATAGGCAAAAAATAAAAACTAGCAAAATAAAAAAGAAAAGAAAAATAGCGCACCAATCCCTCTATGTATCTTTAAACATTCTTCTTCTCAAATTGAATCCCCCTAGTTACCATAGTAGATGAGAAGAAAACAAACTGACACTGGAAACTAAACCAAATAGAAGAAAGACCGCAAAAAAATAAAACCATAACTTCACTCAGCAGAAAGAAAACAGATAGATGCATTTTTCCGGCCCACAGAGTAGAAGCATACACTACATCTACAACCCACCCGATGGTTCCATCTTCTGATAGCTCCCAACTACTTTTCGTAAAGCCCTCTGCATTGCAATTTTCAGAAAAACTATGGATGCGACATCCGCCATATGAAGACGCATTGTTTCCAAGAACATAAACTAAGAGAACAGACAAAAATGGTCTGGAATAGAATATTGAAAATCACCAAGAACATGGAAACATACCCGTCAACAAAAGGATGAGAATACCTCGGCACCCCAAAAAAATCAAACTGCAACAACAAGTCCAGCAGCTTGCAAAGTTGAAAAACAACAAACTAGTGAACAACCACGAAGAGCTTGAACTGCAAGTGCAGGACCTCAACTTTGCAAATTTGAATAAAACAAGAACCATAATCATGGAACAAAACAACGAACAAGGATGGAGCACAAGAGCAGGGATGTCGGGCATGAACAAAACTGTATTGCAAGGCATCTGTACAATAAACATTTAATACTGGCAGAGCTCTTAGGTAAACAGTTAAGACAGTAAGGACCATCGAAGGGCGTAGGCATGTGCAAGCATTTAAGAAAATATGCAGCGTGGTAGGACTGTTCTCTTGAAGCACGCAACAATAAAGCATAAATCTGACATAGCAATATCATGGAGAATGTATTCAACCCAGCGAAAAATGCTAAGGGGAAACATTCGAACTAATGCTAGCATTAATCCACTTTCCACGAATGCATAACAAAATTTATGATTCAAAAAGACCATATACTACCAAATACTTTAGAAATGCAAACATATTTTACATTGGGAATAACGAAGGTGGCAATAAGACCTCCAATCCGTTGTCCAATCAGATATTGACAAACATGGTACTTTTTTATTATATAAAAATCGATATTTTCACTTCCCTTGTTCCAATAATAGACAATAGTGAAATATTTATGGTCAACGCACAAGCTAATGCCAGGTCAACGATTTATCGATCACTATAGTCCCTCTATGCCTATGGCAGGGACTAATAAGGAGCAAGTTGTACCATATCTAGCCCTTATACACCTACCTACAGTTTTCTTCTACAAGAATATCCTGCAAAGACAACAAGCTTGACATTGTATTTTTTATGCAAAAGACATGGGTTTGATTCCCTTATGGGATAGGTAGGTATGGGATAGGCACTAGATTTCCACTTTGTCACACACGGAAAAGGACCAAAATTTGCAATGCCAGAAAAAATGACAGTCTGAGTTGTGGGACATGGTGCAGAGCCTCAGGAAAAAATGGGAGGGAAATTTAGAAGCAGGAGAAAAAGATATGTCAACCTCTATGGAAAGTTTGTAGGATAAGAATGACAAGTAAATACTTAAACATTATTACTTGCAAAAATGAAAACAATGAATAGTAAACAATGAATATGAATGAAAGCATGCTATTGAAACTTACTTGTTAATGATGAACGACAGAACCGCAAGTCCAGTTGTGGGTGTAGGACTTGAACATTGCAAAGTGCAAAAAACATCTCCAACTGTTGGTGCAGGACCCCAACCTTACAAAGTTGAGGAAAACAAAAGAAAGCAGCAAAAAACAAACTAGTGAGCAAGCACCAACAGGTCCAACGACAGGTGCAAGACCTCAAACTTGCAAAGTTGAACCAAACAACAACAAGCAGCAACCGATGAACCAACGAACAAGCAACAACCAGTGAACCAATTAACAATATATGTATCTTCAATGATGACCAAATTGCAATTCAAGCATAGAAGAAATCTGAAATATATGATGACCATGCGAGTGGAAATACTTAAACATTCTTACTTGCAAACTGCAAACAATAAACAACAAAGAAAAAATATGAATGAAACTATGGTATCGAAACTTACTCAGCAACGATGAATGACATAAGCGCAAGTCGAATTGTGGGTGCAAGACTTGAACACTGCAAAGTGAAAAAAATAGCTCCAACTACGGTTGCAAGACCCCAACCTTGCAAAGTTGAAGCAAACAAAAGCAAGCAACAAGCACCAACAAGTCTAGCTGCAGGTACAGGACCTCAACCTTGCAAAGTTGAACCAAACAACAACAAGCAACAACCGACGAACCAACGAACCAATGAAGAAGAAACAACCAGTGAACCAGTAAAAAATATATGAATCTTCAATGATGAATAAATTGCATTCCAAGCATAGAAGAAATATGAAACATATGATGGCTATGCGAGTGTTGGTGGACAACAACATTGTCCAAATTTCACTGCAACATTGTATGGAAAAATTCGAGGAAAAATGTACTGTGATAAGCTTATTTAAGTAAACATTTAAGGTTGTCATGTCTGTCTAAGGGCACCGCGCTATGCAAACATTTAAGCTGTAAAGCATGTTTAAGGGCCTCGTGCTACGTAAACATTTAAGTTGTCAGGCCTATTCATGTACCTCAAAAAGAGTGTCAATGCTCAAAACTTTTGTTATGTAAACATTTCAATACAAATAGAAATAATAAAAACATTAAAAAAGAGTGTCGATGCTAAGAAATTTTGGTATGTAAACATTTCATTAAAAATAAAAAAATGTTAAAAAAGAGCGTCCATGTGCAAAACTTTGGATATCTAAACATGTATAGCATTGGGAATAGCGAAGTTGGCAATAAGGCTTCGAATCTATTCTCCAATGAGATGATGACATATAAAGTTTTTTTTATTATATAAAAAATAATGTTTTAAGTTCTATAGTTCAAACAATAGAGATGATGTGAAAATTTATAGTCAAAGGACATATTAATATGAAGTCAACGAATTATCAATCATTATAGTCTCTCTACGCCTTCGGCATTGACTAATAAAGAGCAAGTTTTTCATTTGTTCGTCAAATTAGTTTTATTTTTTTCTTTAATTTTTTAAAACATTATTTTATCTTAAAAAAATATATTAAACTTTTTTCCGCAATATATTAGGCATTCTAATTGTTAGAAGAAACAAGTGTTGTAGGGAAGCGTAGTCCCTGCCGCGTTGGAATTGAAATAAATTCATAGGTATGGAGGGACCGTGGGAGACTGAGAAGCCCGAAGTACCGAAGACACATGGAAACTGTGGCAGACATGTGGCAATAAACAATAAGGACAGGTGGTATCCATGTAGAAAAGGACACATGGCACTCTCAGACACGTCAACCATAAGACGTTAGGCTGCTACATGACTTCGGGAGTTTTCCTTCTTGACTGATTACAACTTACCCCTAAATCATTACCACAAGAGGATCTCATTGATCCTTCATGCAATGGATCACCTGTTGCATCACCTGCACATGATTTTTCTCTCTCGCGCGATTCTTGACTAGATCTATATTAATTTGAAAATATTCTAGAGTGTATCTCCAAAAATACAACGACCCACAAGTTGAATTGTTTACCATAGATACTTGGATATGTTTCCTCAATGTCATATCAATATTGCGGTCTGAATTATTATATAAAAAAATTTATTGCAAAAATGGTGAGATGACCTGTAAATAACATACCTTAGAAAACATCATGAAAATAACTTATCCTCCCTTGAATTCTGGCCCTCTTTTCTTCACCTTCCCTCTGAAATTCGGCTTAGATATCCTTTGGTTCCTCAGTCACCTATAGATCTTCAATATTCTCAAGTGTGATATGAAATGAGAGATCCTTGCCTCTTATTTATACTCTCCATCTTCTAGGTCACTTAACCCATTTCTAGGTCACTTAACCTTTTTCTAGGTCACTTAACCTATTTTCCTCATTTTTAGAGTTAACCACTTCCCATAATTATAAGGTTCTTCATTACTTTATCATTTAAATATTTCTCCTTGACTTTTTCACCTCACTTTATCATTTAAATAATCTTCTTTGATTTTGTCACTTCACTTTATTATTTAAATAATCCTTCTTGACTTTCTCACTTTACTTTATCATTTAAATAATGATTTCTTCTTTTAGGTCACTTTGACTTCTTTAACCTTGGGGGCTTGAAGCCTTCATATGGCGGTCCTTCATCTTCGTAAGGCCATAACTCTCAAACCATGAGGATTTATGTGACATTCCATATACCACTAGAAATGGCATGACAAGTACTATCCATCTAGGATAGTTTCACCAACAATTTCTTTGATCTTCATCTCATTATTCCACATACAAGAATGGGTCCTCCACACATTCTTCTAGGATAACTCAATCCGCAAAGCATCTTCCCGTGAGGGCTTTCACCATAAGGGGAACACTTTGGAGTTCATCCACTTGTGCACCTTATCAATCATGATAAGACAATAATGAGAGCATGGGTTCTCCAACCATTCTTCTAGGATAACTCAATCCACAAAGCGTCTTCCCGTGAGAGTTTTAACCATAAGGGGACCACTTTGGAGTTCATCCATTTGTGCACCTTATCAATCATGATAAGACAATAGTGAATCATCTATACATTTTTCCAACAATGCATCATATACCAATGAAACCATATCGATGCATCTTCATTGTGTATAAATGAAAACTCATTGATCCATCTTCATCATATCAATGACAACTCATTGATCCATCTTCATCTATGCATTCTCATCAAGGAAAATACATATTACATCACATCAATCATCAATCAATCAATCACTTGACATCAATCAATCAAACCATTGGAATCAATGACAACATGATCCAACAATCTCCCCCTTTGGAATTGATGGAAATACCAATATTGATGTCAACACCAATTACCAATTATTGATGTCAACATGTAGATTAGACATGCTCTACATCAATAGTCAATGTGACTGTCTCTCCCAAATGTGACTATCTCTCCCAATCAATAATCATCAATCACATCAATGTGACTATCTCTCCCCCTTTTTGACATCAATGTCAAAGGGCCATTTTCCTCTTGGGGCTGCTTCCCCTACTTGAACTTTCCTTGGGGTTGCTCCCCCTGTCTTCAAATACACTCTTATCTCTTCTCCAAGTAAAATAGTTTTCCTCATAAAGGATTGGTATTTCATCATCCATTTGTGTGTCTATGGATCTCCTTCAAGCTTGTTAAGGCTTGTAGTGAAGGCCCTCTCTAATGCCAATTGTTGGACACACCTACCACACTTAGAGGGGGGAGGGGGGGGGTGAATGAGTGTGGAGATATTTTTCCCAAAACTTCCCTCTTACATAAAACTCATTAGTTAGCATTCGAAATTTACTCATTACTCATTGTTGTCATTAATAATCAGTTAGATGTGAATACACATCAATAACATATATTAGCAATATATCATCAACAAATCATTTCCACAAGGAACACAAGATGCATGTACAATTTTTCTTTTTATTATGGACTTCAATCTGGGGGTTTTTCAACAACAATTGAATAGAGTACAACTCTACAAGAGAACCAGCTCTATATTCAAGACTCATCTTGCATTATCATCACCAATTGAGATGAGGCAACAATCCTTAATAGATATCAATCTGTACCATACACAAGTGCATCAACCATGCACCAACCTGTGCCAAACAACCTGTAATCAACCTGTGCCATAAACAAGTGCATCCAACCATGTACCAATTATATACCAATCATGTTTCAACTACTCATCGATAATGACTCATCAATATGTACCAACATCATCAACTATACACCTCTTGCATGTGCCAACTCATCAACTGCTTGTCTCAACCATGACTAGTTTTGGATTAGTCAACAACCCTAACTTGAAATAATCATAACTTTGTACCTGTAATGAATAAAGATCTGAAACTGATATACAATGTTCTTCATTGTGTTTTATGCAATTCCTCCTGGTGTCCCTACTTGGAACCTCTCAGAAAAGGAGTTATAGAAAAATGGCATACCATTCTGAATTCTAGCTTATTCTAGAGAGCGACCTTGTAGAGTGTTCCCCGCACGAAATATTTGTTGAATAGATATGAAACTGTTACATAGTATACTACATATTTCAATCTAACCAAAACAATTTGTCTCACTGAATTTGGATCTATTATGAAGAAGTTAGGATGTTTTTACCCAAAACACATGTTTTAGACTAGTTTCAAGACTAGCCACAAACCTTATTTTCCATGGAGCGTATCTCCAAAATTACAACGACCCACAACTTGAATTTTTTACCATAGATACTTGGATATGTTTCATCAATGTCATATCAATATCATGGTTTTTATCATTATAGATTTTTTTTTTTTTCGAAAATGGTGAGATGACCTGTTTCTCGGTCACTTAACCTATTTTCCTCATTTTTAGGGTTAACCACTTCCCATAATTAGAAAGTTCTCCATTACTTTATCATTTAAATATTCCTCCTTGACTTTGTCACCTCACTTTATCATTTAAATAATCTTCTTTGATTTTGTCACTTCACTTTATTATTTAAATAATCCTTCTTGACTTCGTCACTTTACTTTATCATTTAAATAATGATTTCTTCTTTTAGGTCACTTTGACTTCTTTAACCTTGGGGGCTTCAAGCCTTCATATGGGGGTCCTTCATCTTTGTAAGGCCATAAATCTCAAACCATGAGGAGTTATGTGACATTCCACATACCACCGGAAATGGCATGACAAGCACTATCCATCTAGGATAGTTTCACCAACAATTTCCTTGATCTTCATATCATTATTCCACATGCAAGAATGGGTCCTCCAACCATTCTTCTAGGATAACTCAATCCACAAAACGTCTTCCCGTGAGGGCTTTTACCATAAGGAGACCACTTTGGATTTCATCCATTTGTGCACCTTATCAATCATAATAAGACAATAATGAGAGC
>JASDQU010211025.1:0-10705 GCA_032191745.1 Picea mariana | reverse complement strand
GTTTATATGCCCATAATAATTTCTGTGTAGAATGATGGCCTGGTGTTTTAAACTAGAAATAATGGATGCATGTGTAAGCTTACATGTCATCATTGGTTTCTATACAAATGGTATATGACATAATTCAATTTTGTTTAAGCTTTAGAGTTTAAAAGAAGGTAAGATACATTTATGTCCATTGTTGGAGCCGCATTTTTCATTTGGTTCAAATCTATTTCAAAAGTCAAATGCTGGTTCTTAAGTTCTTTTTCACTTCGTGACATTCACCTACTGAAAATCTTAGTAGTCTCAACATACGAAATAGCGGGGGATGTGATGTTTCATGAGTTACCACTTTCTATCGTTAAACAAAGGCTGTTGCTTTTTGTACCTCGGAATATCGCTCTTCGGGAGTTACAAGTCACAAGATTTACAAACCCTGATGTGCAAGGTCACGAAATTTTTTAAAAAGCTTACCTTAGGTGAAAGCTAAGACTAAGGCCAGGTAAAACCCATTCAAGTGCTATCGGGATTTCGTGTCTCGGCGTTCACTCTCTCCTAAAACATTACCGCTAAAACTCCAAAAGACGGAGCCATAAAACTTTTACCTAAGTAACCTAGGTTACAGTCAGGGTTGTTAGTTTTGACCGTGATTTAAGTTTCTCAGGATTTCGCGACTCGGCATACATTCCTCCCGGAAACTATACCGTCGAGGTCCCGAGTCATGAAGTCGTGATATCAATTAAAACACTTGGTCCTAGTTACGTCCTTGCTTAATTAAATCTAATCATCACCATCTCGGGTTTTAGAGGCTCAAAATGTTAGAGTTAAAAGCCCCGATACAACAAACGTCGTAATGTTGTTTTAAATCCTGACTAAGGAAGCCAAGCCAAGATAATCAATGTCTAATAAAAATAATAATAGTGCATAGTTTACGAGGTATTTTCAAATGTTCCTTGCGCCATCTTGTGCTATGAACCGTTGAAATTTATGGCATTAATTCGAAATAAGGCGAAACAACAAAGTAAGGATATGGTTTTTATTGCCAAAATCTCTATCTAAATATGATTGGACCGTTCTATTCGTAAGGACATCGATATGTTAAATGTTCAAAGATATAGACCTTTTGCTTCCTATTTTATTCATAAAGTTCATTTCTATCCCACACAGAGAAGCTTTTTCTCAGTAAGCTAACTTCTATATGTATATGCATTTTTATTGCAGAAGAGCTAAGTTACAATCCCCTGTCATGGACCCGTGAAAAGCATCCAGGGGAAGAGTTGAGATTTCAGGACAAGGTTCTGATAATGTTTCGGATACTTCACCTCGGGGCGTTGATTCTGTACGAACCTGGTCAAACGTCTTAGAGGTTTTGCAATCAGATGTGGTGAACTGTTCAGACGATTCCAGTGACAACGAGAAAGACGATAAGACTACCAAATACAAGATAATTGTCCAGGCAGAGATGCACAAAGTAGCAGCCAGGCCACGCCTACTGCCTTACTATGACATGATACGATGGGCACTAGATCATGTAGACATCCCTACCAGAACCATCATCAACGAGTAGAAGGTCATTTTTGGGACCTTTAGACCAAAAAACTTACAGGCAATGTACAAGTTACCACCCACGTTAGACTTCACATACAATGTAGAGCTTCTAGAGGGTTTTAAACAAAAGGAATGCGAACAATACACCAAAATTTTATCTGATTTGATCAAGGATTGGGTCTCACACCCAGCGAAGTTCAGGGCAGACAACAATGAGATTTATTCCATATCCTCTTTGGAACCATAGTTCAAATACGTGGCGATGATGACCTGTAGATTGTACGGGAGGGAAGACACCACGCATTGTTTCCTCCCATGGGTGCCCTTGATATATTCAATAGCAGAAGACTCTTCTTTCGACTCGGCCAAAATATTATCAAATAGCCTGACCAGTTGGATTACAGAATATCAGACGTAGAAAGAAAGCGGGAAAGCTACTTCATTTTTTATGTCTGCATATCTCATGGACACAGTATGTTCCATGACGCCTTTTCCCTTGATGAATTGGAGCTGGGCTCCATCGGATGTTGAGCCATTCCATGTATACCATTCTAAGCTGTGGGAGGACAAGGATTTGGATTTCGTATATGAAATATTCAACTTGGTAATGGTATCGATGCCATTCTCCATCTTCAGTAATCCGCCACCCAAGATATCGGATGTCATCATGGAAAATTTAAGCAGAGTGGCCGATTGGTATGCGGAGAAAGAATTTTCATACATCAGGGTTTTTGGCGCTTTCGTCCCTCCTCATGCTTTACCCTTACTTATACTCGACAGGCTGGCTTGTCGCGAGATCGCCAGGCAAACCGTAATCGGCGGTATAAGTAAAGAATTGAAAGGGTTTTCAAAAAAAGTATGGCCACCTTTTCTTGTTCATTTAAACACCTATTCATTATTAGACTTCGAGCATGCAAAGGCCGAGGCAGTAGCCCTAGAAGATATAAAGTTGGTTCACATCAAATTCAAGAAACAAAATCCACACAGGGTTATGAGTAATCATTTGGCCAACTATGGCCTTAAAATATTTGAGCACGACAATTCGCCTCACGATGATATTTTCTAAGGCCCAAAATCTTATGACGAGGTTTTGGCCTAAATACAAGCCCTGTCGCCCAAAGAGAGGGCCGATGTTGTCAGATTCCAAGAGCATAGGCGAAGTTGCCTTCCTCTAGTATTACGGGGTGAAAATTCGACGATAGAAGAGGAACAACAAACAGAAGTCGAAGACTCTAAAGGTTTGGCACCCGGCCAAGAAGAACAACAAGATAAAGAAGAGCAAGTTGAGGTCCCAAAATAGGAAGCCAAGGCTTCTGATCCTCCAAGAGAGCCAACTTCGGTCATTACTCCTAGGAAATCTTCTAAATAGGTTGGCAATGCCATTGCTTCCATTACCCCCCTACAGTTTGTAAAGGAAATCCCAGATGCAGGATTCATTTTGGGTGAAAAATTGACACCTATATCAGTAGAAGAGCTACCTTCGAATGAATTCTTCTTCGATAAGAAGAGGAAAGTGGTTGTGAGACAAGAACTCTACCAAGAGGTAGGTATTGTCTCTAAGAAATTTAAAATTTTGACTGATGGGAGAAATATGAGGAAAGTAGAATTTGTGACACCAATAGCAGGAACATTGGGTGCTTTCTCCATGGTGAACCAGTATTCAGTCGGGACCCTAAAAGATCAGCTAAAATGAAAAATTCATTTGATCAGGACATTAGAGGCTAAACTAGCTACAACGGAGGCTACTGCTAAAGATCAGGAAAGTGGGACTTTAGAGCAAGCAAAAATAGAAGATCAAAAGGAAATCGAGCGGCTTAAAGTCAATCTTGAATAGATACAGTTGAAGGTTCAGACGAGTTAGACTCAGAGAAGCCAACAGGGAGAATTGATAGACCAGTTTTGGACAAAACTAGAATTCGTCGAAAGCCAGGTAGTCAATATCGGGATATTTCAATCCCAGGCAATAGAGATCAAAAAAAGGTTATCGGTGGCACAACAAGGTCTGCTTGTTAAAGTAGAAACAATTCAAAGCGGCTTCCAACTCATTGATCAGGTGTTGGAAAACCTCTAGCTTAAAGAAAGGGATGTCAGAGCAGCTTGGGTGGCATTCCAAGAGGCTATTATAGCCACAACGAGAAGGGAATCAAGCAGTAGTTCTAGTTTTCCCATCGTAGAGCATACTAGGGGTAATATCTTATTAAAAGAATGGGATCGAAATATATACGAAGCCCAACAACAAGCTATGAATCTAAGGAAATCTTGCGAAGAAATTTTCGGCTTGTTAAGTGAGATTTGGTTGGGTTCCGATGGTGAAAGTGGCATGGAGATGTTGGGTCAGATCAATACAACTAAGTATATTCTAAATAATAAGGGAAATGAAGAATGAGAATTAGTCGAAATATCCCAAATAGCTCAAATAGACATAGTGAAAATAGACAAATGGCTAATTAAACCAAGTATAATGTTATGCTCTATCAATGCCAAAGATCAACAGGTGGAAGGAAAGCTACCTCTATTGATGAAAGGCTGCTATATTTTTGAGGCAAATAATCAAGAAGAGCCATCTAAGTTGATATCACAGCTGGTGGAGAAATGCGTTATCTGCAAGGAGCATGCAAAGAGGCAGGTTTGGTACCAGATGAGAACAGAGATAAAAAATTTGTATAAATATACATTAGGAAGAAGGAAAAGGGGGATGGACCTTTTTGATTAATTGTAATAGAGACTTTCTCTTTTGGAGAATTCATACTAAGCAATCCAAAAATTCCTAATTCCGTCACTACTGTGTTATGAGTTTGTTCTCTTTGTTATTTCATACTCATTTTTATTTCATTTATACATATCTGATGAATGTCGCATTACAATTTAGTAAAACTTCTACTGCAGTGATTAATATTTAGCTATATATTGTTTACAGTTTTTCCTCTGTATTGGCTACTAGCAGGTACAAGACCTATGAATTTTTAGGTTGTCATATTTTATGCTTCATCGAATCATTTCTTATCTTATTTTCTTCTTCTGTTTATACAGTGAGATTCTCCCTCGATAGGATCCTTATTCTATGTACAGCTTAATGTTTTCCCCATAATTCATATGCCATTTATTTCAAATAAAACATAGTTACAGAAAAAGGACTTTGGTTTGCATTTCTCTTTTAATATTGATTTCTAAAAGTTCTCTTTTATAAAATCAAATTGTTACAACATAAAAACTTTCGGATTACTTCAAATTTTTCTGTTCCTCTATGATTGTCCCTATTGTAAGACAACCCAATATTGAACAGGGCTTGACAGATCAAACCCATATCACTTTAAATCTCTTTGATACCATACTTAAAACGGCTAACACCCGGGCAGAACTTGAACGTTCATGGGCTGCAAATTGAAAGGGATATAAACATCTAGGAACAGTTGGAAGCCAGACAACGACAATGTAGAAATCAACCCTAGCTTCCTTTCCCGAAAGTATACCCTCCTCCCTTTTACATCTTACTAACTTTCGGATGCCTAGACATTGTACTTTTTAAAGCCTTGAGTACAGACTCTGGAACAACATCTTTTTGGCGCCATCGTCAGGGACAAAGTTACGAAAGATTTTCTCGGGGAAGAACGACATATTTTCAAGTTTCACCCTTTGATAGTGAACAAGGAGTGAGCACTTTCTAAAGGCTTTTCTTATCTTTCACTTGGCGACTCTACATATAAATAAGTTGGCATCCGGTCGAAGGAATACCAAACAAAACCCAAAGAACAAGCAGACCACGCCTATTTCAGATCCTGAAAAAATACTAAAAGCTAGAGGTTCTCTTAAGACGACCACTGCAGTCTATCAGCTTAAACACCTACTTCCCAAGACCAAAAGTTATTGTGAACCTTCAACTTCGCATAGTACACCTCCCGAAAATATCAATTCATTTTTATTCAGCTCTGTGGTTAAAAGTGAAATCCTCCCGAAAACCTCTGTCGGACACAAAGGTAAAAACCCGGTAGTAAATTTAACAGCAGTTGATATCCTGCCGATTCCCCTTTTAGACATCCTGACCTCACCAAGTCTCGAAGAGTATACTATATACTCAAATCTCACACCCACGGGATCCCCTGATTACGTTTCCTGCAAATCCGAAGAGCCAAGTCCTCGCGTCTCCAATCACCCGTCTTTGGCCTTCCCGTCTCACAAAGAAGATAATGATTTTCTTTTAGTATTCCATAACCCTCTGTACAATACACTGTTTCCTTATGCAGTAATACCAATGGCAGCCGCCGGAGGAGCAGGTGGAGGGGTTATTGAATTTTCAAGGACACCTTTTTTCTAGTGTTCGTCGGCGAATTAGATAGTTGCACCAGTCAATACCACACATTTCTATTTTTTTTGGAAATTGCCATGAATTTTCATTTCCTCTCAATGGTGGAACTATGCCTCCTCTCGACAAAAGAGTCTAGGAAATCATTTTATTACCTTGTCATTTCCATTTTCATGTGTTTAAAATTTGAATTTAACTTGAAATTTGGGACTTTTTTCATTTTTTTTCCGCGTCATTTTGATTTGGCTCGCCCAAGAGTGGTGCATCATGTGTTAACTTCACATTAAGCACCGCATCCGATGCGTCTAAATATCTGTTTACTTAATTGGTGCTTCTTCTTAAATGACCTGCATTCAGTGTGTTAGAAAAGACATTGCCTAGTAAGCAACATGCCAATGCTTTTCAAACGTAGAAGCATGGACACGTTCTATTTAAAAATACGACACATAAAAATTCTAAGCGATGTAACCATTTTAAAGAAATGCATGAGTGCCATTAAGAGAATCTCACTGGAACATATATTGATCGATTTGGCATTAACATTTCTTGGACACCCCATCTTTGGTGCTCTTAACTTCACAAAGCATTGCTAAACAAAACGAAGGTGCTTCAATAAAACAATAGCACTGACTGAAATTCAATGTTTGTGAGTCAATTATTTTAACGCCGTCTTTATGTTAGAATTTAGATAATCGAAGTTAAGTTTGACGCGTCTTTAGGGTTATGGGTTGAAAACATTGTTGTAAATGAATGTCAAAGTATGGACTATTAATTTTTGTGAGTCAATTATTTTAACGCCGACTGTAGATTTGGGCTATGGATCAGCTATAAACTTAATGGTTGACTTTGTAGCTGCTCCTCCGTAACCCAAGTTAAGTCCAAGTTTGCGGTGAATGTCGTTATTGATGTGCGTATACGATAGAAATAGAATCAAGAAATAAATGTCGTTCGCGAGAATGAGGATTTTATTTTTAAATGTCGTTTTTGATGTGCGTATACAGATATAAATAGTATCAAAAAATAAATTATACACTTCTACATATTCGAGACCAGCCTTATTTTCATATTAAAACCATTGGCAAGTTAGTGTACTTCAAAGCAGTCTAATGTCTTCGCACGCAAATTTGACAACCCACAAATTCGATTAGTTTCAATCAATGTCAACCTTCACTTAAGTTCAAACAACAACAAAAAAAATTGATGAACGAATACGAATGGTTGGCAAAGTACTGAACTTCAGAAATGAGACTAAGTCCTGAATTTAAGGGATCGGTCAAGCCTAACGAAACATGGGAGGAAATTTATCGATGTGGGTATATGAAAACAGTTGGTAAATTGGTGCGCTTCAAAGAAGTCTAACGTCTTCACACGAGGAGGGATCACAAATTTGACAACCCACAAATCCGATTAGTTTTAATCAATGTCAACCTTCGCAGTAATAAAAAACAATTGGTGAAAGAATACAAAAGGCTAGCTAAGTACTGAACTTCAGGAATTAAGAATTAGACTAAGTCATGAATTTAAGAGATCGTTCAAGTCTAACTAAACCTGGGAGGAAAGTTTCCAGGCTTTTGCGTGGTTTGATTTCTCAGCAACCGTTGCTTATGCTTATTCAACCTGCTCTTGACCTTGCCATTGTGTATATAAATACATTGCGCCGCCCATTGCATTAAGGTCTGGTTGGTTAAACATATATTTCACCAGACCTTAATGCAAGACAAGCAAGGTGGCTAACCTTCCTGAGCGAATTCGACTTCGAGGTCAGACATATCAAGGGTAAGGAAAATAAATTAGCAGACGCTTTAAGAAGAAGAGTCCATGGGTTATTTGAGATAAATATCAGTAGGGCAGAAAGCGATATGGAACAAAGTATAAGGATGGCAAGTATTAACGACAGAAATTACACTAAGGTGATGGCAGTATTTCAAAACAGTATCGCAAACTTAGATAAACCAGATCTAAGTATCGGCAAGAAGGGACTATTACGATTTGAAGACAAACTTTACATACCAGATTCAACAGAGTTAAAATTAATTGTTGTAGACGAAGTGCATAAGAAATTGTATTCTGGCCATCCAGGTTACCAAAAAATAATAGCAGCACTCAGAAAAATATTTTAATGCCCTAATATGAAGGGAGAAACAATGGAGTACTTGGCTAGGTGCCAAGATTGTCAACAGGTTAAGGCTGAGCACCAGAACCCAGCTGACCTATTATAGCCATTACAAGTACTAGAATGTAAATGGGAGACTATATCACTAGACTTTATAACAGGTTTGCCTAAAACTTAGAAACAAAATGATTCTATCATGGTTGTAATCGATAAACTTAGTAAGTCTACACACTTTATTCTTGTAAAGTCTACTTTTAAAGCTATAAACATTGCTGAAATATTCTTGAAATAAATTTTTAGACTGCATGGTATTCCTAAAATGGTGGTTTCAGATAGAGACGTAAAATTTACATCTTCTTTTTGGAAGGAATTGTTTGCAAGACTAAACACTAACTTGAACTTTATTACGAGCTATAATCCATAAACGAATGGACATACCGAAAGGACAAACCAGATCATAGAGGATAGGCTTCGCATGTATGTAAGAAAAACACCGAGCAAGTGTGAAGACTACCTGCACTTGGTAGAATTTGCATATAACAATGGGTACCAAACTTCGGCTAAGTTGAGCCCTTTCGAAATACTGTATGGTAGAAAGTGTACAACTCCAATTAGCTAGGATAACCTGGCTGCCAGACTCATGGCTGGACTAGAGATTCTCTAAGAAATGGAGAACATGGTAAGAAAGGTACAACAGAACTTGAAAGAAGCACAGGACATACAGAAGAGTTATGCAGACTAGAAAAGGAGACACTTCGAATTTCAAGTGGGAGACCATGTTTATTTGAAGGTTAAAGCTCGAAAAAGATCACTGAAGTTAGGGAACTATGCCAAGATGGCACCCAAGTTTTGTGGGCCCTTTGAGATAGTAGCTCGAATTGGATCCATAGCATACCAACTAGCACTTCCAGCTAATCTAATAATTCATAATGTATTTCATGTTTCTTTGTTGAAAAAGTATATTCATGACCCTATTCATATGATTGATTGGAATGGTACAAAATGTCTCATTCTTTTTAGCTAACCTCTATAACTACTCAGCCAAAACTATCAGGAAATCAACAAAGAAAATATCATGTAAGTCTGTAAATACACACCTCTATAGACATTTGTTTTAGTTGATCCATGGATTCTTATTCTGATCTTTGGAAAACTCACCCTCCTTTTCCTCTAACCATTGTATGATCTCTTCCTTAGTCGGCCTCAACATTCCCCTTAATCACATCTATCTGTCCTAACAATGGAACCATTTCTTGGTGTGTAGTGGGAGATCGAGGGTTCAACATCAAATCACCAATAAAACCCTCAGATATCGACCCTTTCGGCATCACCTTCAAGGAGGTGAAGTCTCACCCGAGGTATCTATTGGATCTGTAGGAACCAGGTTTCCAAAATGATAAAAGGATTGGAGGCATAGTTCATAACCATTATACTTATCATTTTTTCATTATACCTTATATTAGGTGCAAAAAAACATAATATCATGTGACATATTCATAGCAAAAGAACATATAACATATGACAATAAACAAAACAATTACATCATAAAAAATAGACACCATGATTTAACGTGGTTCACCCAAGATGGGCTACGTCCATAATGGTTTATTTCATATTATATTATTGAGAACACCCATTACAAAATTCGTGCATTACACTCATACATTATGCCCTTGTCATTCTCTAATCTCTCTATCTCCCTTTGTCACTCTTCACTCTTCCATATCTCACATACCTTGCATACACACTTACTTATCTTTTCATACATAGAATTACCTCCACCCCTATCTATCCCAAAAACCTTATATATTTATACAATTATAATAGGGATTAGCCCGCATAAATAGAGCCAAAATATGTAAAGGCTTCCCACAATATTCCTTCTTTTGCGCACGTTGATCCATGAAAGTGTGCCAATGGTATTTCCTTCCTTTGCACACGTTGCAAAGTTCCTAAAACTGGTCCGAAAATACTCTCCCAACACACACAAAACTATGAGGTGATCCATATATTTTAAACACATTGCGTGGACTAAACAAAATATAAAAAAGACCAAATTTCAGTCCATTTTCAAATTTTAATCCAATTAAAATGCAAATAAATAGGTAATAAACAATTTACGTGGTCTCTTCATTCTTGAATAGGCATGGTTGCAACATAGAGAAGAAATGAAAATTTGTGGTATTTTCCAAAATTTGGAAATGTTTGGAATCTAGGAGTGGAGCTATTGAACTAACTCAAGCACTGCAAATGGGGTTGCCATGAAAGGATAGTGAGAATGGCTGCATGTGTGAGAGGTTTAGAAGAACAAAACGAGGTGTAACAATGAAAATCAATGTGGTAAGTATTTTTTATTTTATCCTCTCTTAGTACACCAGATAGTTGTATGCAATGGGGCATCATGTTTACGCACATCGATGCACTTTGTTTAGAGTATAAAACTTCTATGTATTTTATTTTGTTTATAGCGGCTAACTCTACATCTTACCAGCCCAACACTATCATATTATTTTATGTTTTCAATTGCCTCTATTGTCCTTATAAGAGCACGTGTGAAAAACCTTCACAAACACTTCGACCACCCTCCTCTTCTATAAAGAGAAAAGGGATAAATTTTTTGGGGAGGTTCTGTAAAAACCTTTTCTACAAGGTGTTGTCCTTGTAGTGCAAAGAAAAAATACCATGCCCCTACCACCCTCTCTTGCAGGTTCTCCCATGTTCATATTTTACTTTTTAGGGACATCCATAGAAATATTCTTGTC
>JASDQU010211023.1:8756-19234 GCA_032191745.1 Picea mariana | reverse complement strand
ATTGATAGCTTTATTGAAAAACCACATGGTTCACCATGGACAACGATTATTCTTAAGGTTTTCCTTATCATGGATAGAAAATTTTTATATTCCTACATTTGTTGATATGTCGGCACTCATTCTTATGATAGGGTTGCTATTTTTATATCTACCTGCAATTATATACACATGCCTACGTTTCTTTCATTTACACAACGAAATTTTTTTGGTGTTTTCTTGATGGATGGGCAGTGGATCGGAATGCAAATTTCAGTTTTTATTTCACTTCGATTTACCCTTTTTATGGTTTATCGTTGCCATCATTTCAACCCCGACTTTCCACACTCTCAGCAACACTTCTTCTCTGCATTTTTATATCTTGAATGATTTTCAATGCCGGATTTATTGCTTTGCGTTTTTATATCCCGATTGCGTTTTCATGGTTGGATATATTACTCTGGTGATTTTCCATTATTAAGACTACAATCATTGCATGTTAAGACTGCGATTCAACCACCTATTATGACTGCGATTTTCCAATTGTTACCTGGCAATTTTGGCCACTGGTTATGACTGCGATTTACCCATTTATTAACCTAGCGATTTTTCCATTTAATCATTGTCTCTTCATGTATTTAATAACTTGGCGATTTTTCCATTATCTCAGCGTCTTCATGTCTATATTAACCTGGTGATTTTTCCATTTAATCACTGCATCTTCATGTCTTTAATAACCTGGCGATTTTTCCATTATTTCGACGTCTTCATGTCTTTATTAACCTAGAAATTTTGTCATTTAATCACTGTGTCTTCTTGTCTTTAATAACCTGGTGATTTTTAAAACTCATCACTTTGGCCAAGTGGTTAAGTCGTGTTCCTACTAAGTACATGGGGTTTCCCCGCTAGAGTTCAAATCTCTCAGGTGACATGTATTCCTATCATGCTTGTATGCAGCACTGATAATTTCTATATTCTAACCTTAAAAATATCAAAATTCCTTAATGGCTAAGAAACACAACCACTTGGTCTGAGGCCCTGCCCTCCCTTCCTTTGCATGCATGCCCCCCTCTCCTGGAGAGGCCTCAGTGCCCCCTGATCCCTCTCCTTCCGACTCTTCCAAAGATGCGGTAGCCTTCGCATCCCTCGTTGCCTCACTTCCCAAGACGAGTAAACAAACCCCTCCAAATTTTGTGAAAAAGCTGGATGAGATCCCTTCGGTATAGGTCCAAGGAACCTCAAGAACTCTCACCCTCAAATTTGTTGAACAGGCACTCATAGGACAATTCACGGGCATTTGGCCATCACCATGGGTTATGGTGATCTAGATCGACAAGAACTGGAAACCCCATCTGAAAGGTAACCTCTCGCATTTCCTCTACAGAAGAGGCTTCTTTGCTTCTCGACTAAAGAAGTTGAACAGTGGAAACAACCCAAAAAGAAAATGCAGCAGAGGCATGACGCGAACACTAAAGCCACCGCCATGCCCCCCCTGCCTAATACCACGCCTGATCCTGCTCCTTCCGGACAGATCCCAATCCAAGATCCTCCTAGAGAGGAGTCGCCCCCCCTACACCCATCCCCCTAAGTCACCGAACCCACCCTCCGCTCAGCCTTCTCCCTCTCATCAGGCCTCTCATCCTTAGGAGGATGATTTAGATCAAAGCTCAGAAGAAAACTCAGAGTCAGATTCACTCGCCTCCCCCATCAAAAAAGTGGGTAGAAAGACAAACTTGCATAAAAGAGAAGCTTCAGCAAAGAAGGAAATCAAACTTGGGAAACAATCAACCTTGGACCAGCATACCAGGAAAGAAACAAGACAGACCAGGAACTAGAGCAGACCCAACCCCCATAAATGGAGAAACCATAAACCTACTAAATGATAAAAGTGATCTCCTGGAATTGTAGAGGACTAGGGAGTTGACACAAGCTCTCGCTAATAAACGATCTTATTAAAGCAGAAAATCTTCAAGTCCTCCTACTCCAAGAGACAAAAAGGAAGGATATTGAAATCCTTCAAGACAGTTGTTACATTTGGCGATCATGCAAAGGTGCAACACTCAGTGCAAGAGGAGCCTCGGGGGGAATCTGCACCCTTTGGAATCCTAATTTCTTCTCTCTACAATCCAGGCAGTCCACAACACACTGGATTAAAACTTCACTCCTGCATCTACCAACAGGTCAGACTCTGAACTTCATCAATGTTTATATGCCCTATTTAGACCAGGAAAAAATTGAATGCTGGTCCTCCCTCCAAAGCTTAAAAGATACTCTTGACCCCAAAGATCTCATAATAGTTGGAGACCTCAACACTAGTCTCCATCATAAGGAATAAAAGGGGGGATATCTAGTACAAGACCCCTCTCGTGAGAATCTCGAGGATCTAATATCCTCCTTTAACCTTCTAGATGTAAATCCCTCTAACGGTCGCTTCACTTGGTCAAACAGAAGACTCGGACCAAGGCACATCACTTCTCATCTAGATCAATTTCTCCTAAGCAGTTCCTTCCTAGAAGATTCCTTTCTACCTTGCTCTTGTATTCTACCCTGGACTGTTTTTGATCACAAACCTAACACCCTCACCCTTCCCCCCCCGACAACCCTGGACCCATCGTCTTCTGATTCAACCCCCTGTGGATTTCAGCGCCCTGTTTTTTTTACATCGTCTCAGATGCCTGGGACTGTTGGATTCAAGGCTCTCCAAACTACATTTGGGAGCATAAATTAAAAAGAGTCAAGATGACCCTAAAGCACTGGTTGAAGAGGAATAGAGAAAAATAACAAGAAGCAAAGGACAGGATAACCAAGGAAATGGAAGAAAACAAAATAGAGCTGGAAGAGGTACCTATCACCCATCCACTTCTCCTCAAAGAGAAACAAAACTTCATGGAATATAAAAAAATCCTCCATGAGGAAGAGGAAACTTGGAGGCTTAAATCAAGAAGCCTATGGTTAACTTCAGGAGACATAAATACAAAATTCTTTCAAAGACAAACTAAAGCTAGGCTCTAGAGGAAAAAAATGAAATAAATCACAAAAGAAGATGGCACAAAAATAGACGACTTCCATAAAATTCAAGCAGAAGCCAAACTCCACTTTGAAAGACTTCTAACTGAATATGACATTGTAGATATCAACATCCAAGAGAATATATTGATCAACAACCCGAGCATTGTTAATCAAGAGGATAACAACAAGATCAATCAGAAAGTTACAGAAAACGAGCTTCATGAGGCCTTGTTCTAGCTTCATCCAGACAAAGTTCCAGGAGCAGATGGTTTCAGTGCACATTTTTACCAAAAATGTTGGCATATAATAAAAAGAGATCTCTCGAGGATGATACAATATGTTCAGAAATTCACAAAGTTGGGGGGTAATACAAATTCCACCTTTTTGGCTCTTATCCCTAAGAATTTGAACCCTTCCTCCTTCTCCAGATTTAGACCCATCTCCCTCTACAATGTTTCTTATAAGCTCATAACTAAAATCATAGCCAATAGAATCAAACCTCTCCTTCATAAACTCATCTCCCCAAACCAAAGTGGCTTCGTGGAAAAAAAGACAAATGATCGACAACATTATACTGGTGCAAGAAGCAATCCACTTTAGGAGGGATAGAGGAGACCAAGAAATGATTATTAAAATTTATATGGACAATACCTTTGACAGGGTAAGGCACTCCTTTTTTCTTGCAGTTTTGAAGAAATTTGGTTTTAGCCCTGGCTTCACAGCTTGGGTCTCAGCTTGTATCTCCTCTCTGTGGATAACCCCTCTCATCAATGGATGCCTGACAAGATTATTCAAAAGCTCCAGAGGGCTAAGACAAGGTTTTCTTCTATCCCCCCTCCTTTATATAATCATGGCCAAAACTATGGGAAGACAACTGGAAAAAGACCGAACCTCCAAAGTCATTCCAGGCATCAAAATAGCTCAAGGGGTGAAGAGAATAAACCACTCCCAATTTTCTAATGACACTCTCCTCATTGGAGGATCCTCCATTGTCATGGCCAAGAGATTCAAAATTGCCCTGGAAAACTTCACTCAAGCCTCGGGATCTCTCATAAACAGTTCCAAATCAAATGTTTACACTTGGAACACGCCTATAAGAACTTCTCACCTAATAACAAATGTATTCCACTTTCCTCTTATTGAAAAATGGAAAACCTTCAGATATCTCGGCATCCCTATTTGTCTCAATCCTCTCCCAAACTCAGCCTGGACTCAAACTCTTGAAAAGCTCAAAAACAAATTGGACCACTGGGGAGCCTTTTGGCTCAACTTAGCAGGACGTATAGTGTTGATAAATTCTGTCCTTTCTGCTCTCCCCATCTTCCAATTCTCCTCTCTACTTGCTCCACAAACTATCAAGTCTTCAATTTCCATCCTTCTACAGTGTTTTCTCCGGGAAGGGGGAAAAACAGATAAGAAAAAATTCCACCTAATAAAATGGGACATAGTAAAGAAACCCAAGGAAAATGGAAGTTTGGGCATCAAGGATCCAACGCTTACCAACATAGAAATGGGGGCAAAAATTCTATGGAAACTTGTTTTGGGAAGGAACGACTGGTGGAAGCAAGTTTTAAAAAGAAAATATCTAGTTGGGGACATACTCAGGTGTTTAGATCAACGTCGCTCTCTAAATAGAGGATCCCCAATAGGGAAGCTCCTCTTTGCTTCCATCCCTCTCATTCAAATCCAACTCACCTAGATACCTGGAAATGGATGAAACATTCTCATGGGAGCAGATAGTATCATGGGAAAGCAACCTCTCTGGCACCATATGCATCTAAGACTGATCATAAATTGGCTTGATATGCAAGGAAAGAAGCATATATCAGACATTTCCTCCTGGAACACAGATACTGGAGACTGGATAGGATGGAACTTGCCAAACATTCCAAGGAATCTCCAAGATGCAGCGCATCATATACAAACTCTGCTAAAAGGATGTGCCCCCATACATATCACCTTAAAAGACCATCGATGTTGGGGAAATGGAAATTACTCTGTCAAGCAAGGGTACTCGCAACTCCTCTCCCAAACGACCATCCTCCCAAAAGATAAAATGTGGAATTCTCTTTGGACCAACGATAGTCCAACCAAAGTAAATTCCTTTTGCTAGATTCTAGCCCATGGTAAACTGCTAACATGAGAAAATCTACTGAAAATAAATATGTATGGGCCCTTCAGATGTGAACTATGTGGAAAGGCATCAGAAACATCTCAACACGTCTTCCTTCTTTTCCTGTTCACTATCATGGTGTGGAAAAAAAATCTTCAAAGACTCCATCTGAGAATCAGATGGCTGGTCTAGCCCAGAGAACTCTTTTCATATTGGGCCTCCCGATATCAGGGCACCTTCAGAAACCCTCTCTTCAAAGCCCTGTTCAAAGCCTTACCCAAGTTCATTTGCTGGAAAATATGGCTCGCCAGAAATCGAATCATCTTCTCCAACCTTCGCTCCCCCCTTGATCTAGTAGCCAAAAAAGTTGTAGGCCTCCTTGCAGAAGTTTTTATTTCCAAATTCAAATCTTTTCCTTTCACCCCCACCTCAACTATCGAATCGGATTGGATCAGCTCCTTTTTCCTCCCCCCTTCCCCCACTTCTCCTCTTCCTCCTCCTTCTAAATCCACCTGGCAGCTTCATGAAGATATTGATTACCTTTGTTGGTGCAACAAGCAATAGAACCACATCCTTTATTTCGATGGAGCCTCAAAAGGAAACCCCGGGGTGGCAGGAGAGGGAGGGGTGATCATCTGCCCATGATGAAACCAAGTGCTATCTTTCCATTGGAATCTGGGCATCGCAACAAATAATCAAGTTGAAGCCTATTCTCTATATCAAGGGCTTCATCTCACCAAAAGTAGGAACATACACTCCCTTGCAGTGATTGGGGACTCCAAGATAATCATAGGGCATGCTTGCAATGGGTCCCACCCCCCAAATTTACACTTAAAAGCCATTCTTCAAAGAATTGCGGTAATGATCAAGCTCTTCCACAATATCCCTCTTTTTCATGTCCTCAGATGGAACAATCATCTGGCGGGAACTCAAGCGAACTTGGCAATTGGTCTCGAGCAAGGCTCGCTAGTTTTCAATGAAATTTCTCTCTTCACGCCAATCCCATGACTCTAACACATGACAAATAGCTCCTCATCCCACTCAACACACTGGCTGGGCCATAGTGGCGTTTAGGATCTGGACCATTCGCCCTTTCGTCCATAGTGCATCTCCCACTCATCCTCCCTCTCACCTCAGTACGTGGCCTAGCATGCCACCTCCACTTACCTCCTCCACACAGCCCCCCCACCTCCACCTGCCCCCTCCACATGTCCCTTCCACACACCCCCCCCACCTTACATCTAGACTCCTTGCCACATGCTCCTCCCCAGTCCGTGACCTGCAGCCTCCTTTATTTCCCTCCCCAAGATTGGGAAGTCTCTTTGGTGTACCTTGGACAACTCTGGGGTGTGGGAGAGAAAACTGGAGCGAGGCGAACATACTCATGATGACATCCAGAATGTACAGGGCATTAATTCCAGGCGAGGTGAAGGATCCCAGCATCAAAAGTGATCATGGCTTGAATGTGTGGCAAATCCTGGGAAAATGGTTAAGTTCCTTGAATCAAATGAAGAGGAGGGAGAATATCAGAGCAGGAGCAGTCCACTTGTTTGGAAATATCATTCCTGCAAAGAACAAAGATGAGACTACTCCTCATAAGCACACTGGTATTTGGTTTCTTCAATTGGGGAAAGCAGGGAATTCAACCAAGATGAACAGGCAACCACCAAAAATGGTTCCAGTGGAGGAGCAAGAAGATTTGGTAAAAACTATCCAGAATATTCAATTACATCTTAGGGATCTCTCTACCCAGGTTCTCTCGATCATAGAAATTACCATCCAGCATAGGAGCAAGCAACAACTAAATAAGGACGAGTGTGAAGCACTCGGACAACAGATAGAGGTTCTCAAATTTGCGGTCGGGCCGACATCACCCAATCTCTCCATGGACACCTACATATTAGATGAGGCCTCCTCTCCAGGACCACGCGCTCAATTGGACCTCAACCTCCAGCCTCCAACAACGACAGACTCCACCACACCGGACCAGAACATAATGTAAATGTATGTAGTGTTTTTTCATGCTGTTATTAGGCACTTTCTGCATGTTTTTTACCATCATTACATAAATAGTCTTTAGTGTTCTAGTTAGCGCCACCCCTGATCTCCATTTCCTTCTTGGAGAATTCAGGTGGGAGCATTTTGATTTCTACAATTTTTTTAACCAAAACTATATTCTATGCCTACGTTTTTTCGCGGATTTTTAATATATATTTTACCCAGTTTCTGTAAAAAAAAAAAAAAAATTGGTGATTTTCCCATTATCAATGCATATTCATGTCTTTATTAACCTGGCGATTTTCCATTAATATCTGTGATTAATCTCTGCCACTAATATTTATTAATGTCTATGAATTTTGCCAATTATCTCTGCATCTTCATGGCGATTTTTGTCTGGAGGTGGCAACAAATTATCTCTGCATCTTCATGTCTTTTTTCCAGCCTTGTCATTTGACCACTCTGCCCTTTGCCTATACTTGATTGTGATTTAATTTCTCTTTAAACGTTTGGACGCATAGTTGGATTCAACGATTTTTCTTGTAATGTATAGCTTGATTTTTATGGCTTGGTAAAGTGATTGGTGTAATGTGATATTACTATATAGAGTTATCTTGTATTATTGCACAGATGCACAACAATCTCCTGCTAACTTAGCATTATTACAGCGTGTATTATTGTTATCATTGTTAACTTAGCATGTATTATTGGGTTATGTTATCCTTATGACAACGATAACATGGCAATTTGTTTCTGGACAACGTTCTTCTGTTATTAATTAGCATTAATAATTATTGTTGTTGAATAGCGTCAAATGGATTTTATTTGTAACCACATAACAACATAAAATGGTGGTAAAGATAGCATTGAAGTGGCATTAATTATAGACATTGATCACATTCAGGATTGGCCCTTCTAGACAACAATGTCGATTATTTTTTAAGCAGTGTGGAGCACCTTTAAAATGTTAAGTATATCACTTATTTTAATGGATAGTTTATAATTGTTGATAAGCATATTTGATTTGGTTAAGTGCCCTTCTTAGTGCACATTATGAGAACATTTATGACTTTAGTAGCTTGGTAACAGTTCGACCTTTGCACTTAGACATCTGGCTTAACAGTTATTGGACGGGTTGTTGTCAGAGTCAGGTATTAGCTTGAGCTTTTCCTTTTGATTGTAGTCATCTTGAGTCTTGTTGACCTGTTGCTTGGGGTATGGGTGTAGCCTTATTGTTAGTGTTCGGCTCCTAGCATGTCGGAGTTATCTAGAGTCCTTGGTCCAAAAAGGATGTGTCGCGCCAAGGTTATAGTCGTGTGTATCACCTGGGGATAACATGATTCTTGATGAGGGGATCATTGCGCCTTAAGAAATAGAGGCAAAGGATAAATTGGATGAGGTCTGTGCTTTCTATGTGGGTGTTGTTGATCGATGTGAGTTTTTGTTAGCGCTTAGGTTGTAACGCCTTCATGCATTTGGTTTGCACGCGTTGAGGTTATATTCATTGGTCGTCAAGGCCATTGTGTCAGGAGGGGGATGTTGTTCCTTAGCTTGTAGGCATGGTCTTGTTTGCGTCAGGTGGCTAGTCGTTCCTCCTTGTTGTTTTACGCATGTTTCACCCAGTTTCTCTTGTGCCGGTGCGCGGCATCGTAGTTGTCTGCTGCATGTTCAACGGGCATGGTTTCCCCTATCATATGTGTTTTTTAGCTGTAATCGCTGTTGTTGTCCTGTTAAAAAAAAAATGCACTTTTTGCTTCGCTTATAGTTGTAAGGATGGGGTCGTTACATATGGTATCAAAGCAGGGTTCAAATCGCGACTTGGGATCACTATGAATTTCATTGATATGATATTGATTATAATGTTACTAATTAAGTTGACTTGTATTCGTGCAGGTAATCATGGTTAGAGGACACCGCGGAGGCAGACGACGGGGTGCTACGGGAGGAGGTGTGACGCCTCCAACAACATCCACGCCTGAGGGGTCTAACCCTGAGGGAGACGAACAAGTTGTCGAGCAGGAGAATATAGCAATGGGTGATGTGGTTGGGCTAATGAGGTATTTTCAGCGGATGTATGAGGCACTTTTCAGCCATTTGGACAGAGAGGATTCCAAGGCGCCAACACCCCCTAAGGGTCCACCGCGCGCTCCGGTTGGTACTGGTAGCGTTCACCATGAACTCGATAAGGTCAAATTTCTCGAGTTATTTTGTGCCTCGGACAACACAAACGCTGAGGTATGGTTGGAGAATATGGAAATGTGATTTGCACTTCGCGACTATACCTCCAACATGAAGGTTCGCATGGTGTTATTTCAATTGAAGGGGAGCGCTCTTCTATGGTGGAAGACTCTCTTGTCACAGTTGAACATGGCTGTTGAATACATGTCATGGGAATTGTTCGAGGAACGGTTCTGAGAGAGGAACCTTTCATAGGAATTCATTGAGTGTCATCTCAATGAGTTCAATGCCTTACGACAAGGTGGTCGTACGGTGCCTGAGTACGAGGCTCATTTTATGGAGTTGCTTCGGTATGCTCCACATATTAATACTGTGAAACTTAAGGTCAACAGGTTCGTGTTTGGCTTTAATGGCAGCATACGCGAAAAGGTTAGGATTTTGATGCCTCAGACCTTGCATGATGTCTTCCAGAAGGCCCTCATAGCAGAGGAGGAGCTTGTTAGTGGGGGTCAGAGTAGGACTCCAGTGAGACTGGAAGGGAAGGTGTCATCTGGTGCACAACAACATTAGACACCAGCTAGAAATACGTCAGGATATCATGGCTTCCAAAGGGGATTCAGTTTCACTACACCTCGGCGACCAATGCCTCAACAGTGGACACCTTATCAGGGACCACAACATCAACAACAATGTCGACCACAACAACAACAGTTTAGGCATGTTCAGTAGAACAGACTAGGATTCTAGGCTGGTGGGCCATGATATTCTACTTCAGGTACTAAGAGTACTGGACCGAAGAAGGGGTGTTGGACATGTGGGGATCCACACTACCAATGCGACTTCCTAGTAGAAAGGACTAGAGCATCTAGACCAGCCGAACCCACTACCGTGGGAGATTTGGGCAAGGGCCATCGGATTCATGTAGCAGTGAACAACCGCCAGGTAGAGCACCAGTCGACTGTTCTCGAGACGTCAGGTTCCATCGCTGACCAAACCCTTATCATTTTGATAGATCTCAGTGATACTAAGAATTTCATTTCTCGTGCAGCGCTAAAAAGGATTAAGGTAAAGGAAGTCGAACAAGATGAGTTTATCTTTGTAGAGATGGCTTCAGGAGCTAAATAGAAGGTTGGAGGGAAGGTTACGGACTGTACCCTTAACCTGGGAGAGTTTGTCACCAACGCCAACCTGTACATCACGATAT
>JASDQU010211020.1:0-18692 GCA_032191745.1 Picea mariana | reverse complement strand
ATTGTTGTGTTCGTCTTGCTTGCGTCTTGTTCTGGGTCGGGTTACTAGTTTCTGCCTGAGCAGTCGGCCAGGAGCCTGTCTAATCTTCTTTCGAGAAGACATAAGACTAAACGCCCTGCTTTCTTGTGCAGAAATAGTAACCCTAGCACCATGGATTCTTACCTCTGTGTTCTTACTGTGCACCCCCAGTATGTCTTAATGTTTGTGTTCTATGCCTTATGCCTATGGTCGTATATTGTTGCAGTTACGCATTGTGTGCCTTCAGTATTCTCGTGTTGAACCTCATGGTTGTGTCTTGTTGGTTGTTGAGTGGCGACGTAGAGTCAAGTGTGTTTGTTACTTCTACACGCGCGCACACACCTGAAACAAAAAAAAAAATTGCACCTGTTTTCGGAGTTGTTGTCATAACGAGGAGGTCGCTACACTTGGGGTGCCCCATTCTTGTTCGTAAAGATGAAATATGTAAAAATGATATTGTGTATCAATTTCATACAGTTTAACAAACTAACTATAAAGAACAAGTATCCTTTACCAAGGATGGATGATCTTTTTGATCAAATAAAATATGCAAAGATTTTTTTGAAGATAGATCTCAAGTCAAGATACCATCAGGTAAGGATTAAAGAGGAATACATCAACAATACCGCCATTAGAACAAGGTATGATCATTATGAGTTCATAGTGGTGTCATTTGGGTTTTCAAATGCACTAGTTGTTTTCATGTGCTTAATGAATGGTGTTTTTAGGGAATATTTGGACAAGTTTGTCATTGTATTTTTGGATGAGATAATTGTATATTCCAAGTTAGATGAAGAGCATGACCATCATCTAAGGATGATGTTGCAGGTGCTAAAAGAGCACCAGTTGTATGCCAAATTGAGAAAGAACTCATTTTATCAAAATAAGATCCATTATTTGGGACATATCATTTTAGAGGAAGGGATATCAGTGGCCTTGAAAAGATAGAAGCCATTAGAGGATGTTCCACACCTAATAATGTGACAAAAATAAGATCCTTTATGGGTTTAACTGATTATTACAAGAGATTCATTGAAGGGTTTTTGAAAATTTCTCACCTAATCACTTCATTACAAAAAAAAGGGGGTGAAATTTCATTGGATAGAAGAATGTGATAAGTGCTTCCAAGAATTGAATCAGTTGTTAACTAGTGCTCCAATCCTGAGGATTGCAGATCCAAATGAATATTTTGTAGTGTATATAGATGCATGCAAAGAAGGACTGGGACGAGTCCTCAGACATAATGGGTTTGTGGTATGTTATGAATCCAGAAAATTGAAGGATCATGAAAAGAACTATGCAACTCATGATTTAGATTTGGCATCCATAGTCCACACCCTGAAGAAATGGAGGAACTACCTCATGGGAAGGAGGTTTGAAATGAGGATATACCATAACGGTCTGAAGTATTTGTTTGGTCATCCAACCTTGAATGATATGCAGAGTATATGGTTGGAATTACTTTGTAAGTATGACTTTGATATCAAGCATATCAAAGGAAAGGAGAACAAAGTGGCTGATGCACTCAGCAGAAGAGTGCATGAACTACATGCTACAACCATTAGTATGCATCAAAATGATATTAAAGGAAGAATTTTGGAAGGTGGAAATGCATATTTGCAGTACATGGAATTGGTGTCAAAGCTACATCAAGGTAAGATGCTACAAAAAGTGGAATGTTATAAATTGGAAGATGATGTAACACTCTTGTACAAAAACATAATTTATGTACCTAATTCCCAGGAATTGAGAATTATGATCTTGAAATAAATGCATAATGTGTCTTATGTAGGGAACCCTGGATATCAGAAAATAGTGGCAACAGTCAAGAGCCATTACTTTTGGCCAGGCATGAAGAAGGAAATTGCAGAGTACATAGCTAAATGCTTAGAATGTCAAAGGGTCGATGCTAAGAATAGGCACCCAGCTGGGTTTCTACAACCATTGCCCATTCCCGAGTGGAAGTGGGAAGTGGTGACAATGGATTTCATCACAGGATTTCTCAGAACCAACAAGCAACATGATTCCATCATGATGGTGTTGGATAATCTTATGAAATATGTCCACTTTATTCCATTGAAAACTACTCACAAGGTAGATAATGTTTTTTATATCTATATGAAGGAATTAAAACGATTGCATTGTATTCCCAAGACAATTGGGTCTGACAGAGACCCAAAATTCACCTCAAATTTCTGGAAAGGGTTATTTAAAGGGTTTGATGGGAAAACAAAAAGGGTGAACTAAGTGATAGAGGACATGTTAAGGCTATATTTGATGGCCAAACCATCTAAATGAGAATATTATCTACACTTGGTAGAATTTTCCTACAACAATGGGTATCAAGCATCACTGAAGATGAGCTCGTTCAAAGAAATTTTTGGCAGAAAGTGAAACAGACCAATAAGTTGGGACAATCCAACTGATAGAGCAATAGTTGGGCCAAAGTTTCTCAAGGTAATGGAGAAAATGTTGAAGATTAATTAGAATTTGAAGGTTTCCCAAGACAGGCAGAAAAGCTATGCAAACAAAGGAAGAAACCACAGAGAGTTTAAAGTGGGTGAGCATGTTTCCCGGAAGGTGAAAGCCAAATTTTGTGGACCATTTGAAATATTAGAAAGGATTGGACCAGTAGATTATATGCTTGCATTGCCTGCATCGATGAGTACACATAATGTGTTTCATATTTCATTTCTTAAGAAATATATAACTGGTGCTAATCATGTTGTTCATTGGAATGTGATTCAATTGGAGCAAGAAAGCATCTTGTTGGTGCATCCGATATGTATACTGGACTGGAAAAGAAAGAAGCTCTAGAATTGAGCCATAGGGCTTGTAAAATTCCAGTGGACCTGGTACGGTCTTGAGGACACAACATGGGAGCACGAAGATGCTATGCGGGCAGAGTACCCGCATCTTTTTGAAGATTTTGGAAATCTTGTTGTTGTTGTGTAAATAAGTTGCACAGAGGCCAGTGCAAAAATAATGGGAGGGGATTGTAACACCCCATGGTCGAGCCTTGCTGAATTGTAATTATGTTTATAGGCTGGTGAGTTGAGTGGTTATAAGCTGAGAGACTTATGTGTTTATTAGGCTGGTGAGCCAGATCCAAAGGCCAATGAGCCCGATTCTGTATATGTAAATACTTGCATCATTAATAAAATCACACTATTGTTTGTAGATTGACCACAAAGAAAGATTTATGGGGGAATAAGATCCACTAGCTAGGGTAAGGGAGGGGGGTGAAGCGTTTAGGCCTAGGGGATAATCTAGACTTCTTATCTCTAAGGGATTTATATTTTATTATTATTTCCCAAAGGCTATGGTTGACATAAGCCATGTTGTCCTAATTTCTTGGGAAAAAGGGTAATGAGTTCTAAGTGGAACTCATGTGGCTTCAGGAAGACATTTGTCAACCTGGGCACATGCAGTTTATAGCTGGGAAAGACAACTCATTGCGGATTCACTTCCCATTAAGGAATTGCTCCCCATCCTTGCGTCTAGACCAGTTTTGGGTTTCCTTAGGACCCTTATGATTCTTGAGAAGTCTCTCACCCTTCCCGATTGACCAAGGATTCATGCATTGAACCAATTCTCCATAATCATCGCCTCTATATATAGTACGCACCTTTGGAATCCTGCAATCATACTTGAGTTATCATGTGTGTCTCATGTGAAGCATGACGCATTTGTAGTCGCCTGAGCATTGTTGTGTCTTAGCGTTAGGTTGTTTCCATTTTCCGTGTCCATAACCGTTTTTTGTTGTTGTTGTCACTCGTGTGTTAGTTGAATGTTGTTGTTGTATTTCTTAGGAGATGAATTGAAGAAGCAGGTTTTTAGGCCTATTAGAAACTCTCCCAGGTGAGAGAATATTCTAGGAAGTGAGTTCTCTTGGAAGGGAGTCCCATAACATCTACAGTACTATGAGACTTTTATTCCAGCCTGTTGTTGAAGCCCAAGGTAAAGGAGGTGTAGCAGTCAATGGACTTGTATTAGTGAAGTTGTACCCTCCTGGGTGGAGTAGGCATGTGGGGAATGAGGGTCTGTGGGTTGTGGGCGTAAGTGGCTCGTGGGATTAAATATCCTTCCTGTTGTTCTGTGCAACTTCCTTGGTGTTCTTTCCAAGCCTAGAATTCCCTTGCCCGATGGATTTTAGTCCCAACTCGGGGGTGACCCACTTCTAAGCGTGATGAGAATTGTGGTATAAGGTTGGGAGGTTCTTGGAAGGTATGTACGCAGTTAGTGGTCATCTATTAAAATAAAAGTACCAATTTTGTGTTCATTGTATGCTCTGTATTTGTATTTTCATTATAATTAATGAGTAATGCCTGTATGTGTGTGTGTGTGTGTGTGTGTGTGTGTGTGTATGTGAGAGAGAGAGAGAGAGAGAGTGTTGCATGTATGTGTTAATGTTTCTTCCGCATGAACATGTGTATGAGTAGGTTTTTGTCGTCTTTTTAAGTATATTATATAGATATATATTTATAAGTGTGAATACTAGATGTTATCTCTATATTTCGGTTAAGTTTTATATGTGATTATTTACACAAAGCTACTCGGTGGCAGGGCTTGGCCTATTGTTTAAGGTCGGGAATGTCACAGAAATTGTATCAGAGAAGTAAAGGAAAAGTTAAGGTTGTTTGGGTAGTGTTACCCAACAGGAGTCAATGGTTAGGGGATGTTACAATATGGCATCACAATATCTACCTACATAATAAAGAGAAATAATTTATATTTTAATGTTCAAACCACATTATGTTCTAACAATGAACATAAGGGGGATCCATAACATAATACAAATAATGGGAACTTAGATAATTACAATTGCCAATAAGAAAATAGGAAACAGTTGGAACAAAGGAAAAAATGGATGCAATAAAAAACAATGAGATATGAAGGAAAGTAACCAAATCCTAGTGAGATTAGAGGAAAAAGAAGCAAGATAGGGTCATAAAGTCCATGCAGGTTCATAAATATGTGTTTTCATGCATCAAATGTTGGAATCAGAAGTATTAGGTTGACATATATTGACTTTCTATGTTCCTCAGTGGTTATGTTGCATTCGATTCATGAAGAATTATGTCGAAATGTGCCATTCAAGTTCTTTATTCCTAGCTACTATTAGTGTATCTGTTGTGATGCACATGTTTTAGGGCTAGAGGCCATAAAGAGAGAGTAATTCACAAAAAGAAAAGGCATAAGGTATCATGATAAGAAAGAAATAATATTTGTTGATGGAAAAATAAAAGTAGGCATATGCCAAATGAATTCAATCCGATCATTCCATTATTGTTACATAGGGCATAGGAAAATTCCCATGTTTAAAATATAGGGATGTACACATTACCACTGTATTTTGGTTTTGTAAAATAAACTTATATATGTATGGACATATTTATTGTAGAAGGTAGAAACAATTGCCACTCTTAGCATCCATAAATTTTCATCTACCCTCTATAAGATGATCTCATTTCGTCAACAGCTATTGATGTTATTATTGTGAAAACACTATATACATTCAAATTGAATCTATCTTTGTCATGATTATGACTAACATTTCATATATTACAAAGCAATTTGATCATGTGTGCAATCGAACATGTTTGTTGTACTTGGAATAAGTTAGAGAATAATGAGGTCCTTGTGAGCATGCATCCTTAGAAGTATACCATATACCAATCTTCAGAGATATAGTAGGATATCAACATTGAAGGTTTATTGATCAAAGAAGGTCGACATAGAAGGGAATAAAGTAGATGAGAGGATTGAAAAAAAAAATATTAAAGGGAATAAAAAAAGCCTAAAAATTAATATATTGGAAGTGAAAATACTAAACAAACATATATATAGGAGGGATGATTGATATATGTGAGACAATGATATGGAACTATAAATTTAAATAAATGAGGGATATCTATTGCACATGGAAAATAGATTAGTTCCAAAATTAACAACATTAAGAAAAAAATATATGAAATAACATAAATACTTGGTCTATGAACCAATGTGGTCTTGAAGGTCGAATTTAAGAAAATACATGTAATCACGGTTAGGAAAATCAACATTGCATTTGGGATAGTGGCAATGGTTCTTATTATTTTGGATGACTTTCTTCATGAATTTCCTATCAATGATGAGAAAAGGTTAGGAAATGTAGTAAAAGTTTTACACCAATATTTTTTTATGGTAGCCTTAAGTAAAATACATTCACCTTTATCAAAGGGGTTCATCCTGGAAACCTCAACAACTATTTTTTTTAGTTAACTTGCTTAGAAATATTTGCATATCTTGTAGTTAAGAATGGGGAGAGAGCATGAAATACCTCTTTATGAAAACTATCATTTTAGTGGATGTTTTCCTTCAATATCCAGGTTAATTAGAATGGTGGATTTGGGGATAGTATCATTAGTCTTTCCATTGAACTCAACTACACCACTTCCCTTTATTACAAGTACAGAGTGGATTCCTAAAGAACACAAATTAGTTCGTTCATTTCTTTCTACATGACGATGTTCTCCCCATAATGTCACATCCATGTTATAGCCTGACATGTCCTTTATATGTATTTTTTATAGTATCTAACTCATATTTCCTATGTAGAGGGGAGGTAGGGAAAGTGTTAGTGACAATACCATGATGTAAACAATGTAGCCAACAACTGTAGATTTGATTTTGTTGATTGATTCAAAGATGAAATGAACTTGGAGAAATAACATGCTCACTTTTGGACAATGTTGAGCTAGGGAGGTTGGATGTAAGAATATCTCTTGATCATTATTCAAGAGGTTATATAGTTTATGTTGCATGTTTTATATTTTGTTTGTAGATAAGGTAGAATATATCCTCCTCCCTCTATGTTAACAAATTAAAATCAAAATACCTTTCCATACCCTTGTTGGTTCTTGAATTAATGAAGGGTTGTCCTTGTCTCATATCAACCCTTGATGACCCAATTCAAGTTGTATGGGATAAATTCTCTAAGAGGCATAGGTTTTTGAATGGTGGACAAGACATGAATTTTAGTAAGTGTGCATTTTTTTTAACGAGTCTTGGATAGAAGATGAGGGGGTGTCTATTTGGTGAGAAGATAAGACAAATATTATGGTTGCGTGACTAATCAATGATGTGAAGGAATCAATGATTTCAAAGTTTTGTGGTATGATAGTCCTATGTGAAAAACGAAAAAATCATCAAACAAAAAATGAGTAGTTGGCATGTGGTGATGCGATAATTTAAAGCATTATATGTTGAAAATTGTGTTTTCATTGATGTCAATGGTAGACTATGATTCCAATTCTAAGGATTGAACCAGATAGATAAAGGAAGAAAATAACTCCCTTGTGCATAATTGAGTAAGTAAAGAGTCTTATGACATAATGATTATAGTTTGCTAAATCTATACAGTGTAGAGGAAGCTCAGGAAAGCATTGAAGGAATGAGAAACAATGAGCTTAGTAAGAGAGTTATCAATTAAGAAATATCAAGTAAACAATCATCGCCATAGTATCCCACACACACAAGAAGAATTGTATTTGAAGGGTTTATGATGAAAAGGTGATTTTATGAAGTGTGAATGCAAGCGGGAAAGCCCTTATCTAAATAGATAGTAGAGATTAAATTATTAACTAGATATTGGGGATGTAGAACTATTTGGAGTGGTGTGGTTCCATTGGAGTTCATGTTTTCAGAGTGCTTATCTTAGGCCATTTTGAGACACTCCAACCAGAAGTAGTTTGATGTCCTTATCACTTTGTCGTAGCTCGAGGTCATATGGAAGAGACCAACAGACCTCTAATGGATCAAGTCACGATAGTAGTCACATGTAACACAATGACTAGACCACGTGTCATAAGAATATTAAGCCATATACAATCATATATCTGAATCAGAGTTTCAAACATGGATAGAATTTGTAATGACATCAACATGAGGTCATAATCCACATCAACAGTAAGTCAGCTTCCATGTTATAACCTATAAGAGGCCACATCATCTAGCACATCACACAACATATTAGTATCAGAATATTGGAGGAAATTGTAGCCATTTATTTGGAATGTCTAGTAGATATTTGTTGTTCATTGGAGAAGCAATGATTAGAGTGGAATGTGAGTGCAGGTAATTCAATAACAAGAGAATCTGAGAATTATATTGATCTAGCTCAACTCCCACATCAATTGTAATTTCAAACACACGAAAGCAACAAGGACAATGCCACATGTCAAGTGCCAAGTCATAAAGGTATACAAAGAAGAGATGGAGGAAGTAATGACATGTTATGAAAGCTTAGAAGTCAGGGTGACATCAGGATTCTAGTGTGGAAACTAGAGTATCCCAAAGGGTGATGCATGTCATATTTTGATTATACAAAACAAAAGTCGGACATAATTGAATGTGGAGACTGTTATGAAATCATATCAAATATGAGCAATTGATCTGTGTAGCGAGCATATATCCATCGTTCATTGGAGAGGCTCTAGTTGGAGTAGACCATGTTACCTACAATGGAGGTACTCCAACAAAGGATATCTGAGGAGAAATATAGACTATGGGTCGACATGCAGGTGAGATTCAATCTCATCCATAGATTATTGTGGGTCGCACTTGACCTTCTCATGATAATATAGAGAGACAAGAGATAATCATTGTACATGTTGAAGGAGTGATTTGATCAAATTCGTTGATTTCAGACTGCAAGAACCATTGGATCCACTAGAGTATGTGTCATCAGAGAGGATTTGGTCACAATATAGTTATATTATAAAGTGGATGGGTTTGGACAAACATGAACCTAAGAGCCAATTATAGCCATTGATCTAAGATTGGACGATTGTTGAGAAATGAGGAGATATTGTGTTGAGCATACCCTAATGAGCTCAATATCAAGGATACAGTTGACATACTAGATCAAATTTAGACCATATCCTATGGTGGATGAGTATTATAGTCCCAGGTGTCTTATATGCCTAGTGGTCCTAATGAAAGTGATCGTATATCAACGAAATATATTGATTGGATATATAAATCAGACAGTTTGATCAAATGAATAAATCATTGGACAATTTTTTTGTGTCAAGGTTGTATAGTATGCCTTGTTGAATAGAGAACAAATCGATGATCACAATTTGTTAAAGAATCGTATCGGACGACTCCTAAGTATTAAGGTCCATGTGAAGAATTGTGTGTAATGGAAGGACATTGAAGACCAATTTTCATGGAGGGTTTTGTGGCCCAACTTAATGAAGAATCGACGGACCTAGATTCAACTTGTTGAATATGATTTAGTTGAGAACAAATGAATGGTGTATGAGCTCGAACATATATATAATGATTCCAGGATTGTGTTGAAAGAGATCAGGTACAATGGATGTGTGAAGAGTGAAGTAAGAAGTGTGTGGAAGAAAGAAGTTTGTGGAAGCAGAAGTGCAAAGAGAAGAGGCTTTGAGACTCGAAAGAGAATGGAAGAAAGGAATATTTGAAGGATTGAGAGTGGTAGGGAAGATCTCATAATGAGATTGAAAGCTCAGAAGGGGATTGAATTCCTCATTGTAAGTTGGTGTTTACATTGAAGGTTGGTTCCTTCTTTATCATCAAGTGGGTGCTTTCAGTGTAGGTTGGTGCCTCTAGTTCTACAAGTTTGTGCTTGTAGCACAGATTGGTGTACTTGGAAGGTTGGTGCCTACAAAAATTATTGCTAAGTTGGTGCTTAGTCAAGGAGATTGGTGTTTCATGTAGGTTGGTTTCTGAAAGCATTATAAAATTAGGTTGGTGCCTACAAGATCTTATAAAAAATGTTTTTTGGTTTTCTCCCATTTGGTTTTCCACCTTAAATATATGTACCATGCATTTTTATTGATCTTTTTTGATATGGTTAATGCTCTAGATTTCTTATGATTGATTATGTAATGAATAGTTAAAGTGGTAAAAATATTCTAATACCAATTCAC
Organism: Picea mariana; assembly: GCA_032191745.1. Lineage (NCBI taxonomy): Eukaryota > Viridiplantae > Streptophyta > Pinopsida > Pinales > Pinaceae > Picea > Picea mariana. Next base: position 8,727 of record JASDQU010211020.1, on the reverse strand, counting down.
CCCTCTCTCGCCCCTCTTAGTATTAGTGTATATTCCAACAATTTGTATGAGAGTGAGGTTCCTTTAGGAATAGTCTAACCATTGGAAGGTGAATCCTTATACATAAATTGGATGAACAAGAAGATTTTTTCACAAACAAAGCTCCATGATTTGATGGATCAGATTATTTTTTCTAAAAGATAAGAATGAAAGCATACTTTATGTCACTTGGGTATGACATTTGAAGTGCAGTAGAGAATGGTTATACAACTCCAAAAAATCCACTAGTTGATACAAATGGAAAGAGGCTTAGTAACAATAAATACAGGGCCAAGAATGCTATTATTTGAGATTTGAAAAATGGAGTGTATACCAAATTCATGTATTGTGCCTCGGAAAAATATATGTGGGATAAATTACATAAAATTTATGAAGAAGATGACAAGGTCAACAGAAAAAAGTTATAGATTCATAGAGGACAATTTGATTCTCTCAGGATGAATGAAGAAGAGATTATTGCAGCCTATTTTCTTCATCTGTATGAGGTTGTCATTTCTATCAAAGTATTAAGAGAAGAGATAAAATAAACCATCATTGTGAAAAAAGTTTTGAGGTCTCTTCCCTCAATATTTAATCCCAAGATATATGTTATAGAAGAAATGAAGAACCTAGAGAAGTTGACAATAGATGAGTTGCATGGAATCCTCACTTCATATGAAATGAGGATAGAACAATATAATCCAACAAGGTCATCAAGGAAGTAAGTATCCTTCAAGGATTCAAAGAAGAAAAAATACAGAAGAGTGCAAGACAAGCGATTGCTCGGATATCGAACTGGATGAGGAAGAAGCGAAATTTTCCAAGAAGATCAAAAGAAGATACAAAGGTAAGATTCCCTTCAAATTCTTTGGTTATGGAAAAGTAGGACACTTTTCTATAAATTCCCTTATGAAAAAAATGGAAATAGCTATGTGAAAGAATATTCTAGTTTCAAGAAGTATAACAAAGGGAACACTTAAAAGAAGAAAAAATTCTACAAACAAAAGAAGAATCTATATACCAATGAAGAAAACAACTATTCATATGATAGTGATAGTGAAATAGATGAAATTCTCTTTAAGGGTCTAGAAACGAAAACATATTAAAACATTGTTTCAACAAATGAAGACAATCCCGACAAGGAGGATGAAGTAGACTTTGAGTAGAATTTCTTAGTGTTGTAGAAGAAATAGGAAGACTTAAAGAAAGGAATATAAAGAAGAAAAAGTAACTGTAAAAATATAAAGAGAATGAGTATGATGTTGAAGAAATAGAAAATACAATAATTACCCTAAAAATACAAATAGAAGAGGCAAAGAAAATTGAGGAAGCTCTAAAATCCCATCTAAAAGAGAGAGAAAATATCTGCAACATTCTACAATCTAAAATAGTGTACCTGAGAAGGGATTTGAAAATATCATCTACTAGCATAAATTATGAGAATATCCCCACAACCTTGAATGAAATTCTAAATCATCAAATATCACCATTTGACAAAACTAGTCTTGGCTACAACAAGGGAAAGGAAACTACCAATGAAGAAGCCTCAACCTCTTCAAAATAGAAAAATGAACAAATAACCAAGAAGTACACTTATAAACTTAGAAGATTTATCAAAGTTGAATACAACATGAAGTAGGAACTATATGTTTCACAGAATAAAAATTCCCCTCACAAGGATGGAATCCAAAAGACTGTCCCATCAAGACGGAATCTCACAACTAGGTATCAAAACTCTTTCTTTGGCTATTGTTATTCTTGTAATTGATTTTGTGATAAAGAAATAGATTGTAAAAAAAATGTAAGAAGAGACCCTATAAGGAACAACAACAGAGACACCCATGGATACTCAAGAATAAATTATAATTATTTTTCCAATTTGTTGAACTGTAACATCATATGCTATAACTACAATAATTTTGGGCATATATTGAAATTTTGTAGAAGTAACTTCAAGAAAATTCATGGAAAGGAAGGCCCAACAATCATGAAAAGAAATAAAGAACAAAGCAAAGATAAATCCATGTTCGTGCAAGAAGCACTTCATGGAAAAAAGAGTAAATATAAGTGGGTTTTTTATAGTGGGTGCTCTAGTCACATGACAAGAGATAGAACAAATTTTATCACCCTGAAGAAAAATGAGGGAAGTTTTACCTTTGGAGACAATAGTAGATAAAAAATAATCGGAAAAGGAACACTCAGTATTGACAATGGAAGAGATAAATTTGAAAAGGTTTTGTGTGTTGAAAACTTGAAACATAATATTCTTAATATAAGCTATATGTGTGACCAAGGACATACTCTTACCTTTGACTCTCAATAATGTGAGATAAGAAGAGAAAATTCAGGTAAGTTGGTTGCAAAAGCATCAGGACCCCAAACAATGTATACATTCTAGATGAAATTAATGGAGAAAAATGAATCATGGGGAAGATCGATGAAAGTTGGTTATGGAATAAAAGAATGGTTCATATGAACTTTAACAACTTAGTAAAAATCAGTACCAAACAAGTAGTAAGAGATATGCCAAAAAACACAAAAACCACAAGTACTATTTTCAAACAATGTCAGCATGGAAAAAAGTCAAGGGTGAACTTTAAGACAAAGGAATATGCATCATCCAAGCCATTGGAACTTGTGCATATAGATCTCAGTGGACCTTCGTGAACAAAAACAGTACAAGGAAAATGCTACTTTATGTTGCTTGTTGATGATTATACAAGAATGACTTGGGTTAGCTTTCTCAAAAATAAATTTAGAGAACTTGAAAAATTCAAAGCATTCAAAGGTTTAGTTGAGGATGAGATTGATATAAAAATCAAATTCTTAATATCAGATAATGGAGGTGAGTTCACATCCAATGAATTTGAATAATTATGTGAGACCCATGGAATAAAAAGACAGTATTCAACTGTAAGAACCCCTCAACAAAATGGAGTAGTTGAAAGGAAAAATAGACATGTACAAGAAATCGCCACGAAAATGTTAAATGAAGCAAAACTCTCATATAGATTTTTGAGAGAAGTTGTTTGCATTGATGTCTACATTTTAAATAGAGGGAAAATAAGACTTAATTTTGACAAGACCCCCTATGAATTATCGAAAGGTTAACCAACATTTGTCAAACACTTTGTAATTTTCGAAAGAAAGTGTTACATTAAACGAGATGATGAGGATATAAGAAAGTTTGACTCAATAGAAGATGAAGGAATTTTTCTTGGATATTCTTCAAGATGCAAAGCCTATAGATGTTACAAGAAGATAATGCATAAAATTGTTGAAAGTGTTAATGTAATAATAGATGAAGAACTACCACACATGGATAAAATGGACACAAAAGAAATGAACTACAAAAAATAAGAAGAAGAAGCATATGATGAAGAAGAAGAACCAAAAAATGCAGAAGAAGAAGAGGAAACAAAATGCCAAGATAAAAGAACTCCATCGAGATACTTACAAAAAAATCATCCACAAAATTTAATTCTCGGTGATAAAAATGCTAAGACTTAGACTAGGAGAAAACTGGTAAATAGTTATGAGTAGGTGAATCCTTCTTTTCTATCCAAAGTAGAACCTAAATGCTTTTCATAAGACCATAATTATCCACATTGGGTGAAGACCATGGAAGAAGAGTTAAATCAGATTGAGAAAAATGAAACATGCGAACCTGTCCCAATACCCAAAGATAAAAATGTTATTGGCACAAAATGGATATTCAAGAATAAGTTGAATGAAGATGGAAAAGTAGTAAGAAATAAAGAAATATTGTTCTGTAAAGGGTATGATCAAGTATAATGCAATGAATTTGAATAAAAATTTACACATGTTTCAAGGATAGAAGCCATTAGAATTTTTTTGGCATTTGCAATCTTCAAGAATGATGCAGGAGCATCGCTCACTCGATCAAGCGAGCCAGCGCGAGGAGGAAAGGGAACAGCTGGAGAGCGCCAGCATTTAAATTTTTGAACCATTGTAATATATGGCTGCACCAAACATTAAATGTTTTGATGTGATGAAGCGCACTGTACATTGTAACGGACCTTGAGCGGATAATCTCTAGTCCTTAGGTAGCTGAGGCATTTACTTAGAGTTAATGCAGGTAGATAAAATAATGAACTGTAGATTAGACAGTTTTAGTTGAGAGAGGGAAAACGGAATATAGACACCCTCCCGTGTATCTTTGTATCATTCGGATTCATTCATACATGAAGAAGAAGAGAGCAGAGCAGAGAGCTTGTGAAGAAAACCCCATGTACAGTTATTGAATTAATAGGAAGAGCCCTGATTCAATTCCATGGACGCGTTTGAGATCTTGAGTCGAAGGAAGCTCTGGAGGGATAACGCCTTGGTTCAGTTGCACCGGAGGAAGGTGGCGGAGCAGAGATCTCTTCATAGAGGAAGAGAATCGACGACTTGAATTCGTCCTGGAGAATCGTGAAGTCCCGAGGATCGTTGGATCTGGGAGAAGAGGCGAGGGGGTTAACCCTCAAGCAGCGAAAGAGCCATTGGCCATCGCATATCGGAGAACCGGGGTTTGTGAGTGCAAGAATCATATGCCCGTTGAAATTGCGAGTCGCGATTCCTCGATGTGATCACAGTCGTTGATCATACCGGAGACAGGTGGCACGAATCCGATTGCATCGGAATTTCGGCATTCGGAGTTTCCAGCAGCGGGATACTTGGAGTCGCGGATCCACAAACTGCGAACTCTCGAAGTGACGTGGCAGTGTGGGACCCGGAAGTTAGTGGGAAACACGTGGAGACATATTGGCGCATCGATGTTCAGGGTTTCGAAGGGTAAGTATTCCACTGCCCTTCATCCGCCGATTTCCCGATAGGAAAACCCCGAGACCGAGAGCGTTGACTATTGGCCATTCGGGGTTCGGGTCTCGGAATTTGGAGTTGTTGGCGCATTGTGCTCGCATGTATCGTGAACCCCCGAGCCGCGACATCCCGATCTCCGAAAGGATTGCTGTGGGTGACTTGTGACTCCTTAAGGAGTCGAAGAGAGTTGACTCTTCGGGCCTGTGAGAAAAAGAAGGTCCTGGTGGAGCGACCGCCTGCTGAGAGAGTGGGGGTTGGCGCCAGAGTGGTATCAGAGCGGAATTGGAATTCCTTTTGTTCAGAAAGCAGAAGGAAGGAGAGACAACATGCCGCCCAGAAGAGAGAGGCAGTCACCTGATCGTGAGGACAGGGAGGCACGGAGAAGGGGTAGGCCAGCAGGTAATGCTGAGATGGAACGTCAGATTCGAGATCTCAGGGAGAGACTGGAGGATATGGAGACTACCCAAAGGCATGGAGCTGACGCAGAAGAGTTCAGCGATCCTGAAATTGAGGAGGAAGATGGACATGATGAAGGGGAAGTCTCAGCAGAGGATGCTGCAACCGAGAGGTTGATCAAAGCTATTTCGAGGATGAGCTCGAAGACAAATATGGACATCTCGACTTATGAGGGGAGTCTAAACGCTGAAGACTTGTTGGACTGGATCCGAGCATTGGACACCTACTTCGATTACGAAGACATCGAAGAGGACAAGAAGATAAGACGTGATGTCACCAAGCTGAAGGGACATGCAGCCTTATGGTGGGACGAGCTGCAGGCAGACAGACGTTCCAAAGGCAAACAAAAAATTAGGAGCTGGGATCGGATGATCGCCAAGTTAAAGGCGAAGTTCATTCCGAGGGACTACCAGATCACTCTGTTCAGGCGCATGCAGAACCTGAGACAGAAGTTGATGTCGGTGAAGGAGTACACCTAGGAATTCTACAGGCTCAATATTCGAGCTGGTCACCGAGAGAGTGATGACGAGAAGGTGGCCAGGTATCTGAATGGTCTCAGATATGACATTTAGGATGAGCTGAGCATGCTGACCATCCGCACAGTTGAGGATGCATATCAGATGGCTCTGAAAGCCGAAGAAAAATTGAGCCACAAGCAGGGTCAGCAAGGCCATGGCAGAAGCCAGCCACGGGGAAAGGTTGTTGTTCAGGGACGAACACAGAAGCCCAAGGAGGATTGGAAAAGACCTCAGGGTAGAGCTGATATAGGTGGAACCTCACAGCAGAGGCAGCAGAATTTTGAGCCGAGGAGGCAGCAGCCAGATCAGCAAGGGGATTATGTCGATGCCAATGCATTTCCTCGTACCCGAGGTAGAGGAAGAGGTCGAGGAGGAATTATCACATGCTTTACATGTGGTAAAGACGGACACAAAGCAGTAGACTTTCCAGAGAGGAAGATGGATAGAGGAAACACTCACGTCACTGAGGTGCAGAGGCGTGATGTCGAAGATGAGGACACTGGAAGTGGGAAGTCACTAACAGTGCATAAGGTCCTGTTGAAACCTGAGAAAGAAGTGGACACAGCTCAGAGATGCAGACTGTTCCGAACGACTTGCAAGACCCAGGGTTGGAAGTGCAAAGTCATAGTGGACAGTGGGAGCACAGAAAATCTTGTTTCGACCGAGATGGTGGAGAAATTGGAGCTGAAGATGCGCAAACACCCGAGTCCATACAGGGTGACATGGTTGCAGAAAGGACACCAAGTATGTGTTACGAAACAATTCTTGGTAAATTTTAAAATGGGTGATTATAGGGATGAAATTTTGTGTGATGTCATACCCATGGATGTCTGCCATGTATTATTGGGAAGACCATGGCAGTTCGATAGACATGTTGTTCATGATGGGAGAATGAACACCTACACCTTGGAAAAGGATGGGAAAACCCATACGTTGTTACCGATAAAAGATAAAGAGGTGAAACCAGAAGTTAGCAACACGATACTTCTCATGAGTGGGAAGGAACTTCTCACAGAGTTGGAGAAGGACGAAGATCCACAATTCCTTGTTGTCAGGAAGCCGAGGATTGTCTTGACAAGCACAAGAGTGGATGACTTACCGGATGAGATTCAGGAACTACTTGGAGAGTTCGCTGATATCATCATGGACGAACTACCTCATTCGTTGCCACCAATGAGGAGCATAAGCCATCATATCGACCTGATTCCAGGGGTGAGTTTGTCGAATAAGGCGGCGTATAGGTTGACACCTCAAGAAAACGAGGAGGTCAAAAGGCAGGTACAGGATCTGCAGGATAAGGGACTAATCAGGGAATGTCTTAGTCTGTGTGCCATTCCAACGGTACTGAGTCCAAAGAAAGATGGAGGCTGGAGGATGTGTACAGACTCCAGGGCCATAAACAAGATCACCATCACGTACAGGTTCCCATTGCCGAGAATGGACGACTTGATGGATTGCCTGAGTGGAGCCAATTATTTCTCCAAGATAGATCTCAAGAGCGGATACCATCAGATCCATATGAGAGAGTGGGATGAGTGGAAAACGACATTCAAGACAAACGAGGGTTTGTATGAATGGTTGGTCATGTCGTTTGGGTTGACAAATGCGCTGAGCAATTTTATGAGGCTGATGAATGAAGTCCTGCGGGAATTCATTGGTAAATTTGTGGTGGTATACCTGGATGATATACTGATTTTCAGTAAGACCAGGGAAGAGCATTTAAAGCATTTGGCCATGGTGATGAGGAGATTACAGCAGAAGAAGCTGCTGATTAATTTGAAGAAATGCTCGTTCATGCAGACAGAACTCATATACCTAGGTTTTGTAATTTCAGCGAATGAGTTAAATATGGATCCTGAGAAGGTGGACGTGATCAGGAATTGGCCATCGCCGAGAAATGTTTTTGAGGTTAGGAGCTTTCACGGTTTGGCAAGCTTCTACAAAAAATTCATACGGAATTTCAGCGGAATCAGCGCAGCGATGATGGACACTGTGAGGAAGCAGCATAAAGTTTTCCAGTGGAAAGCCGAGGCTGAGAAAGGCTTCAATTTGTTGAAGCGGAAGATCACCGAGCAACCAGTATTGGTGCTGCCGGATTTTCAGAAAACCTTCCAGGTGAAGTGCGATGCCAGCGGGTATGCTGTGGGAGGAGTGTTGAGTTAGGAGGACAGACCTGTGGCATATTACAGCGAGAAGTTGGACGATGCAAAATTGAAGTATTCCACATATGATAAGTAATTCTATGCCATTATCCAGGCATTGAAGAAGTGGAGGCACTATCTTATACCCAAAGAATTTGTGTTGTACAGTGATAATCACGCATTGCAGTTTGTAAGTCAGCAGGAGAAGCTGAATCAAAAGCACGCGAAGTGGGTAGAGTATATGCAGAATTTCACGTTCGTGATCAAGCATATTTCGGGAACTGCGAACAAGGTGGCGGACGCCTTGAGTCGAAAATGTTTGTTGCTGCAGGAATTCAGGGTCAGAACGCTGGGTTTTGAAAACCTGAAAGATATGTATGCAGGTGACGCAGATTTTGGTGAAGCATACGAGGCAGTCGAGAATCCGGTGTTCAGAGACAGGAGCCCGTGGATAGATTTCTTGATACAGGATGGATTGCTTTTTAAAGGCAACCAACTGTGCATTCCGGACTGCTCTATGAGAGAGAATTTGGTAAGGGAAAAGCACAGCGGGGGCTTAGCAGGTCATTTCGGGCATGACAAGACATTCGCCAACCTGAGCGAATCATACTTTTGGCCAGGCATGCGTGCAGATGTGAAGAGGTTTGTTGACAGGTGCAGAATTTGTCAACACGCTAAGGGCAGGAAGCAAAACACAGGGTTATATCAGCCATTACCCATTCCTGAGAGGCCATGGGAGGCCATTAGCATGGACTTTGTGTTGGGGTTAC
>JASDQU010211018.1:4487-18692 GCA_032191745.1 Picea mariana | reverse complement strand
CTCCTTGAATCCTCCCCAAAAAGAGGTTATAGAAAGAATGGTAGACTTTATTCAATTCTGGTCTATTCAGAAGACCCAAGTTGTACAGCATGCCCCGCGCTCAATATTTAACATCTGATTCCAAAACTCACACACAAGAAACCAAAATCTGTACTCTTTCCAATGGAAGTGGTCCCACTTCATTTGGATTATGTATGAAGAATTTATGACTATTTTACCCAGAACACCTGTTTATTGACTAGCTTCAGGAATGGTCACAAACCCTATCTTACATAGAGTGTATCTCCATAATTATAGCGAATCAAGAGCTGAACGTTTTACCAGAGGTACCTTGATATGTATTCTCAATACCATAGCCCTTTCACCATCTGAATCGTTCTATAAAAAACGTTATAGCAAAAATGGTAAGATGACCTGAAAATAACATACCTTAGAACACATCACCAAAAGACTTCATCCTTCCTTGAAATCCGGCCTTCTTTTACTTCTTATTTCCTATGAAATTTGACTTGTATAAAAATGAATGTATAATGATGTTTATTTATACCATTTATGTCACTTCATTTTAACATTAGGGCCGACCTGACACTTTCTTATTTTGTAATTCTTTTCTTTAATTATCTTCAGGGCCTACATGTACTTCATTCTTCAATTCACTTTGTCATCTTCAAAAATTCATTTCTCCTCAACCATGAGGATCCACATGACGTGCCACATACCACTAGAAACAACATGATGTATACTATCCATTCATGGGTGTTTTATATGCATGTGCATTGTCCTTCATGTCCAAATACCTTTATCAATCTTGTGGTCCAAAACCCATGACTAGGGTTGACATCAATGACAACAACCAATCTTCCAACAGGGGCCAATCCTCGAAGATTTCTTGATACTACAGGAATTTGAATATGTATTCCAAGAAATACCCAGATTTCCACCAAGAAGGGAGATAGATTTGTCAATTGATTTAGTGCCAGAAATTTCCCCAGTGTCAAAAACACCTTAAAGAATGAGCACACCAGAGTTAAAATAATTAAAATGCAATTGGAGGAATTGTTGAAGAAAGGGTGTATACGTCCAAGTGTTTCACCTTAGGGAGCACCAGTACTTTTTGTCAAAAATAAGGATGGAACCTTGAGGTTGTGTATTGACTTCCGAAAGATGAACAAGTACACTATAAAGAACAAGTATCCTCTACCCCGAATTGATGACCTCTTTGATCAAATAAGAGGATAAAATATATTTTCAAAAGTATACCTGAGGGCAAGATACCATCAGGTAAGAATCAAGGAAGAATAAATTCATAAGACAACCTTTAGGACCAAGTATGGGCATTATGAATTTGTAGTGGTGGCATTTGGACTGACCAATGCACCAGTTGTATTCATGTTCTTAATGAATGGCATATTCAGGAATTATTTGGATAAGTTTGTCATAGTATTCTTGGATGACATAGTTATCTATTCTAAGTCTGAAGAGGAGCATGAACATCACTTACGACTGGTTTTGCAAGTACTAAGAGAACATCAGTTGCATGCCAAGTTGAGTAAGTGTTCTTTTTATCAAAATAATATCCATTACTTGGGACACATTATTTCAGAGCAAGGCATAGCAGTAGATCCAGAGAAGATCGAAGCCATTAGAGGATGCCCAACACCCAAAAATGTGTCAGACGTCAGATATTTTATGGGATTAGCTGGCTACTATAGAAGGTTCATAGTAGGGTTCTCTAAGATTGCTCATTCCATCACTTCTTTGCAAAATAAGGGAACTAAATTTGAATGGACACTCAAGTGTGAAAATAATTTTAATCTGTTGAAGGAATTACTTACTAGTGCACCTGTGTTAAAGATTTCTAACCCAAATGAAAGTTTTGTGGTATGTATAGACACATGTAAGGAAGGACTTGGGGGAGTCCTCACACAAAATGGACATGTCATTGGATATGAGTCCATAAATCTTAAGGAACATGAGAGGAACTATGCCACACGTTATTTGGAACTTGTTGCTATTGTTCACACCTTGAGGATGTGGAGGCATTATCTCATGGAGAAGAAATTCGAATTAAGGATAGACCACATTGGCCTGAATTATCTTTTTGAACAACCGACCTTGAATTCCAGGCAAACAAGATGGCTGGAATATTTAATTGAATGTGACTTCGATATCAAGCATATCAAGGGAAAGGATAATAAAGTTGTCGATGCACTTAGTAGAAGAGTGCATCTCATGCATGCTGCTGCTGTCAGTATGCATCAGTCAGAATTGAAGAGAAATTTTTTAGATGGTCTTGTTATAGACCAGCATTACATACAGGTAAAGGAAAAATTACAACAAGGAGATTTACAATAAAAAATAAAGGAGTATGAGATAAAGGAAGACAGACTACTCATGCATAAAAATAGAATCTATGTTCCTAGTTCTGGAGAACTGCATAATTTGGTACTGAAGGAAATGCATGATGTCCATTATGTTGGACATCCTAGTTACCAGAAAAAAATTACAACAATAAGAAGCCAGTTCTTTTGGCTAGGAATGAATAAGGATGTTGCTGATTACATCACTCGATGTATGGAAAATTAGAAGGTGAAGGCTGGGCATAGGCACCCAATGGGTTTACTGCAACCATTTCCAATCCCAAAGAAGAAATGGGAAGTGATCACCATGGATTTCATCACAGGATTACCCAGAACGAATAAGAAACATAATTCAATCATGGTGGTGGTTGAAAAATTAACAAAGGCTGCTCATTTTGTGTCTGTGAAGACAACACATACAACAACTAATATTGCATAAATTTTAATGAAGGAAATTGCTAAGTTGCATGGGATACCTAGGAAAATTGTCTCGAACAGAGATACAAAGTTTACCTCCAATTTTTGGAGGATATTGCTTAAAGGATTTGGCACAAATCTAAACTTTATCACAACATATCATCCCCCGACAAATGGGAAAACAAAGAGAGTCAATCGAATAATTGAAGACATGTTGAGAATGTATGTGATGGATAAGCCATCTAAGTGGGAAGATTACTTACACTTGGTTGAATTTGCATATAATAATGGGTGTCAAGATTCATTTAGAATGAGCCTATTTGAAGCATTGTACAGTAGGAAATGTGATACTCCAGTAAGCTGGGAAATCCCAGCAGATAGAGTGGTACTTGAGCCGGAGTTGCTCAAGGACATGGAAGACCAGGTGGTTAAGATCAAGCATAATTTAAAGGCAACTCAGGATAGACAAAAAGTTTATGCAGACAAGAACATGACAGCTAGAGAATTTAAGGTAGGGGAGCATGTACTTTTGAAAGTGAAGCCCAAGAAAAGCTCTTTGAAATTGGGTAGTTGTACAAAGCTGGTAGCCAAATTTTGTGGTCCATTTGAAATATTGGACAGAATAGGGCCAGTTTCACGCATGCTTGCATTCATTGCTTCCATGAATGTGCATAATGTATTCCATGTCTCCTTACTAAAGAAATATGTACATGATCCTAACCATGTTATTGATTGGCATCTGATTTAGGTAGAGATAGAGAGAGATTTTCAGGTTCAACAAGTGCGGATACTGGACAGAAAAGTCAAAATGCTCCGGAATCGAGTTATAGAGCTGGTAAAAGTTCATTGGACCTGCTACGGTCCTAAAGATGCTACCTTGGAGCATGAAGATGCCATGTGGGCAGAGTACCCGCAACTTTTTTAATAAATTTGAGATTTTGATCTCTATTTTGTATATGCACTGAGGACAGTGCCAAAATAAGGGGGAGGGGATGTAACACCCCAGATTTTGAACCCCCATTTTAAATAATGTATTGTTACAATGCTGAGAGGCCAGAGTTCCCAAACAATTATTAAAAGGCCAGTGTTCCCAAGACATGCAATGTTTTTATCATTATTAATAATAAATACATGGTTGGTTGCTAGACGGATAAGGACTAGAGTTAAAGGGGTTATGATTCCATAAGAGAGGGGGCTTGAGGGGCTAAGTGTTTATTCCTATGTTAATTACCCTTTTTTCCCAAGGGAGGGGATCGGTTATGTGAGCTTCTTGGGGAAGGCCAGGAGGTTCTTGATTTCCCCATGAGGTTACTTAAACCCAACTCTGGTCTGATGGGGGGGGGTTAGAATGATGGCTTGTTCACCGATTCCCTGTACATTCATCCATTTTCCCTCACACACTTTCATGCACCCATTTACCCATTCATTGATCCATCCACCTCCGTATCTTGTCTTGGTAAAGGGAACCAAACTTCCGAATAATTATCCACAAGATAGTTGGTTGTAGTGGTCGTTGGTGTGATCCAGTCATGAATTGAGGCCTGAATGTATGAGATGTGTTCGCCTATGTCTAGGGTTGCTCACAGATGCGAGTCCTGAGAGTTCCAACATTGATATTCTATACCAGTTGCGCTGGAGCCTGAATAAGGAGAAGGAATGCCTGAGGGATTGCGTGGCAGAGAAGGGTGGAGGTTCGTTCTCTCAGGTGGTGCAAGATGGGTAGAAGAGAGCTGGGTACTTGGATTGTTGTGAGAGATGGGCATCCTATGAGAGCTTGGGTGTCGACTGGTTTGGGAAGCCAAGTAACACTCTAGAACCGTCCTTATGGATTCATAGCCCTGGCTCAGGGGTGACATTGTTGTTGAGTTTTGGAACAATAGTGTCTATGGTTGGGTGGAATGTCCTTGATCTATATCCAATTGGTGTCATCTTTCAGAAATATAAGTGCTCTCTATTATAGTATCATTTACATGTATATGAATGTATTTTCGTTGTATATTTAATTATCATTTAATTGAATCTTTAGACTATGCATGTTTGCTGACTACAGATGTGCATGTCGTTAAAGTCTTTTATTTTATGCATATTTAATTTTTAAAAAGGTATAAGTAAGAGAAAGAAGCCCAAAGGTGGGCTTGCAAGTAGCATACCCCGGCCTGTGGGTGGTTGGGTATGTTACAATGTTCCACCACCAAGAAGATTCAGATTCCATAATCAACAAAAATTAGAAAGAAAAAGGCCTCAAGAAGAAGACGGGTTCAGAAGAGTAACTCATTTTAGAAGATCTTCAACTCCCAAGTATTAAACTATCTTCCTTGGATTATGTTATTCATGTAACAATTTTGGACATAAGGCTATAAATTGCAGAGAAAATAACAAGAAAAAAAACAAACATGAAAGTTATGCATGAAATAACTATCCAAGAAGGCCTAGTGAAACACAGAGCAAAATCTACAACAAGTTTGAATCTTTGAGTACTTAAGTGGAATGCTACAAGTGTAACAACTTTGGACACAATGCCAAAGATTGTAGAATGACAGTTCCTCCAAAATAATCACAACAAAACAACAACAATTACAAACTGGAACCTCAAATAATATTGATAAGGAAGCAAAATAAGTACAACAATGAATAATGCACACTCGCTCTGTAAGCACAACAAAATAAATGTGGTTTGTATATTGACAACGGTTGTTCAAAGCACATGACAGGTGATAAGAACAAATTTCTAACATTGAAAAAAGAAAGAGATGGGTAAATCTCTTTTGGAAATGATAACTCAGCCAAAATCATTAGAAGAGGCACAATCAAGATTGTAAGTAAGGATGCTAAGGAAGAAAATGTTCTACTAGTGGAATATATGAAACAAAATCTTCTGAGTGTAAGCCAAATGTGTGACTAAGGTCATAAACTGGTCTTTGGTTCACAGAAATGCAAGATAAGAAAAGAAGATTCAGGCAAAGTGGTGGCTACAACTGTGAGAACTCCAAGCAACATATATGTACTAAATGAAATTGGAAAGGAAAAGTGTTATCTAGGAAAGGAAGATGAAGCTTGGATATGGCACAGAAGAATGGGTCACATAAATTTTGATAATCTTGTCAAGGTCAGAAAAAGGAAGCAGTAAGAGAAATGCCCCAGATCATGAAGCCAACAAATACATTGTGCAAACATTTTCAATAAGGAAAACAAACCAAGACCAAGTTTAAATCAAAGTAATACTCCACAAAAAAAACGTTGGAAATTGTGCATACGGATCTAGTTGGACCAACTAGAACAAAGAAGTTGAAAAGTGGGCATTACTTTATGCTATTGATTGATTACTATATAAGAATGACTGCAGTTTATTTTCTCTGGAAGAAGTCAAAAGCATTCGAGAACTTCAAGATGTACAAGGATATGGTTGAAAATCAAATGCTTGTGATTGGACAATGGAGGAGAGTTTACTTCAAAGGAATTTATGGATTTATGCAGTGTGCATGGGATAAAGAGTCAATTCTCCATTGCTAGAACACTAGAACAAAATGGAGTCATCAAAAGGAAGAACATCATAGTACATGAAATGGCTCGAACTATGTTAATGGATTCCAAGTTGACAGACGTATTTTGGGTATAGGTAGTGCATACAACAATTCACATTCAAAATAGAGGAATGCTCAGAAAAAACTGTGATAAAACTCCCTACAAGCTATGGAGAGAAAGACCAATGAATGTGAAGCATTTAAGAGTTTTTGGAAGAAAATGCTACATTAAAAGAGAAGATGACAAAATAGGAAATCTTGAATCTCATGTTGACAAAGGCATACTTGTTGGGTACTCAATCACAAGGAAAGCATAAAAATGCTTCAATCTAGGGCTCAACAAAATTGTGGAAGGCAACAATGTGACATTTTATGACACATGTGGATGTAGGATAAAAGAAGAAGGAAAATATTCAATGGAATAGGTTCACGAAGAAGTAAAGTAAGAAGAAGTAGTAGAAGAGGAAGATGAAGAAGAGAAGCCATAAGAAGAGTTAAAAAAAAAATATCTTCAAGTACCTCCAAAGACACCTAGCAGACGAATACAAAAGAATCAACCATCAGGTGAGATTGTCGGTAATAAATATGCAAGAGTTGAAACTAGAAGAAGAATTCGTTCACCAGAACAACTACACTTAGCACTACTATCCACAATTGAGCCAAGTAGTTTTGAAGAAGCTAGCAAGGATGAATTCTAGATCAAATCCATGGATGAAGAGTTATATCAAATAGAGAAGAATGACACTTGGGAATTGGTTCCAAGGCCAAGGAACAAGAATGTGATCAATACAAAGTGGGTCTTCAAAAACAAATTGAACCAAGATGGACATGTTACTAGGAACAAAGCAATATTGGTATGTAAAGGATACGCTCAGTTTGAAGGTATAGAATTTGAAGAGACGTTTTCCCCAGTTTCCAGAATGGAAGAAATCAGATTGATCCTCACTTATGAATGCTCCAAGAATATTAAAGTGTATCATATGGATGTGAAATCAGCCTTCCTAAACGGGGATCTAGAGGAAGAAGTTTACATTGAGAAACCATAAGGATTTCAGTTGTCAGAGAATAAAAATTATGTTTGTAAGTTGAAGAAGGCCTTGTGTGGTCTCAAATAGCCCCCCCGAGCATGGTATTCCATATTGGACAGATACTTAGAACAACAAGGGTTCAAGAAAGGGAATGCATACAAAAACCTCTACATCAAGGTAAATCAAGATAATATTTTGTTAATTAAAGTTTATGTTGATGATATTATCTTTGGAAGTGATGATGACAAGATGAGCCAGAAATTTGCAAAGGATATGCAGAATAAGTTTGAAATGTCATTGCTTGGATAATTATATTTTTTTTTGGGTCTTCAAATATGTCAAAGAAACCATGGAATTTTGATCTCTTAGACCAAGTATATCAAAGAATTGATAAAGAGATTCAGAATGGAAGATTGCAAACCAGTCAGTACTCCTATGCAAACCAGTTGCAAGTTAAGTAAAGATGATGATTCAAAGGCTACATATCAGAGAAAATACAAGTCAATGATTGAAAACTTAGTTTGTGTGATTGCTTCCAGACCAGATGTGATGCAGGCAGTTGGACAGGTGGCACGATTTCAAGTAGCACCAAATGAATCACATGTTTTGGTAGGGAAGATGATATTCAAATAATATCTCAAGGGTACATAATAGTTTGTATTATGGAATCAAAAAATGAAGGATCTATCACTTGTTGCCTACATAGGTGCAGGTTGGGCAGGTTGTTGTAATGTTCTCGAGTTGTTCCTTGCTTGGAAGCTTACATTTTTACTGAGTTTTTTGCTTGTCTTTTGTTTGTTTTGCAGGTCAACCTTCCAAATTTGCGATAGAAGGGTTATGTGAACTTTTATAGTTTGAAAATGATATAAGTATGAAAAAAATCACATCAAATAGAAAGATACAAGAGGTATAACACAATAGAATAGAAACAAATTCATATCTGACCTTTATTTAGATAATAGAATGATCCTGATACAA
Source organism: Picea mariana (assembly GCA_032191745.1). Taxonomy (NCBI): domain Eukaryota; kingdom Viridiplantae; phylum Streptophyta; class Pinopsida; order Pinales; family Pinaceae; genus Picea; species Picea mariana. The sequence continues at coordinate 10,388 of JASDQU010211018.1, read as the reverse complement.
TAGATCTGTAGATATGGATAGCTATATGAAGAATAATCAAGTTGGAATGATGTATACTCCAATAAGCTCAAATATGGAAAATAATATCCTCCAAAGGCACTACAAACTCATGAGGAAAAGGATAAGATCAATTTATTTCCCTTCAATGACTTGATCTACTCTCCCTGGTTGAGTTGCACACTTCCCTGTTGGTTGTAGCTCACCAATATTTCAGCCCTCCTCTTCTATTCCTCCAAACCATTCCAAAATAAATAGAACTATAGATCGAGGAAAGACAAAACCATTGGTTGAGTCTCGTGTTGATTGGAGGTGTTATGGTACCTCAAATGAGTGGATATCACTTATGTAGTGCACCCTCCTTCACTATAACTCATGCCAAGATCCCAAAAAATAATATGACAAATAAATCTCTCCAAAATGGGCTAGGAAAGGCACCCTAGGACCAACAACCAAATCCCAATAGGTTTGGGCCTCCAAAACCTCCTCCTCTCTCCAAATCGAATAGATCTTCCTCAATAAGTGCACCCTCCTGCTGGAAAACCCCATAAATTGTGAATTCTCTCTCTTTTTCAATGGATGAGTAACTTGTAGTTGTTGTAGAATGGTGAGGGAGGGATATTGCACCTTCGTGACCAATCTTAGACCAGGAGAGGTGGAATCTTTCACCACCGAGCTGATCTCTAGGGTTTGTTATCCTAAAACCCTCAAAATGTCCTTAGCTCAAGAGCTCAAGATGAAAAAGTGAAAATGACATGAATGAGGAGTGAGGCGCCCTCATTTTTCCTTTATACCCCTGGTCTAATTCTCACTTGAGTTAATTGACCACCTTCTAAGGTTATCTCTTTACTTTTCTTCATGTGTCATTTTTCCACTTAATTTACTTTTTTCCCCAAAGTCACTTTGAAATTATAACATTATGCTTAGATGAACACTTTGGAGCCTCTTAGTCCCCATTTCTCATGAGACTATAGTCTAGTGGGGACATATATACTACTAAGTCTCTGTAATCCTCTTATCAAGAGGTGGGGGACATTACAGTCTCCCCTACTAGGAATTGCTTACCCACAAGCAATTTTGACCCTGATTTCTGAAGAACATGTTAATTCTCCCAAGTAGCATCATCTATAAACAAATCCTTCCATTTGATTAAGTACTCCTTGATTTTCCTCTTCCTTAGCCTCTTCTCCCTCACTTCCAACACTTCTTCATGTATCAATATCAACTGCCCTTCCTCATCCAAGGGAGGTAGTTCCTCAATAGGAGTGATGTGTTTCCCTATGGCCCTTTTCAAACATGATACATGCAAAAAATTGTGTATTTTGATTCCTAGGGGTATATCAAGCTCATATGCCACAACCCATACCTTTCTTCTCATCCCATATGACCCAAAGAAGAAAGGTTGAATCTTTGTTGTGCCATTCCTCTTTATAGATGCATGTCTATAAGGTTGGAGTCTTAAGTACACAAGATCACCAACCTCAAATGTGTGTTCCACCATATGCTTGTCTGCCTGTATCTTTTGTTGATTTTTCACCCTATGCAAGTGATAATTTATCTCTCTGAGTATATCTTGGATATTTTGGATCCAATCCTATACCATAGGTGCTCTACTATCCCCGAATACAATCTCCACAAAGGTGAGAGGATCATAACTGTATAAGGCCTTGAAAGGAGAGATACCAATAGACATGTGGCAAGTGGTGTTGTATAAATACTCACCCAAGTGTAACCACTTAAACCATGCCTTTTGTTGCCCTGATACATAATTCTGGAGGTACCCTTCCACCCATTTGTTGACTATCTCTGTATGGCCATCATTTTGTCGATGATATCTAGTGCTGGGAGTCAAGGCCGTATATACCAACCTAAATAGCTTCTACCAAAAGGTTCTCATGAACTTGTTGTCCCTATCACTCACAATGGTTTTTGGAAAACCATGCAACCTGAATATCTCTTTGAAGAACAATTCTGTGAACTATGAAGCATTGTAATTTGTGGCAATGGAAAATAAATGGGAAATTTTTTTTAACCTGTCCACAACCACAAAGATGCAATCCTTGCCCTGAACCTTGGGCAACCCTGTGATGAAGTCCATAGATATACTCTCCCATTTATCCTCTGGAATAGGGAGTGGTTGCAATAAACCCGTTGGATGAGTGTTCTCCTCCTTGTTCTCATGATAAGTGGAACATTCCCTGATATGGAGCATTGTATCTTCTTTCATTCCCCTCCATGCGAATATTTCCCTTACCGGCTTGTATGTTTTGACAAATCCTTGATGCCCAACCAATGGTGAATCATGGCATGCCCGCAACACTCTGTTTTTTTAATTATGACTTAGGAACCAAAAAAATTTATCCCTTGTAGTATAAGATGTCATCCATGATCCTGAATTTATCGTCCTGTACCTTCCCATCCATCAACTCACAAGAAAACTTGTTTTTATAATACTCCACCAAAATATGTGCCTTCCAATCAACTGAAATATATGTCATGGCATATATTGAAGGTCTCCTAGATAAAGCATCAACCACCACATTGTTCTTTCCTTTTGACAAATTCAATGTCAAATTCATAAACTTGTATCTTGCTAACCCATTTTTGTTTTCTTTCATTAATTTCCTTTTGGTCTAGGAAGTACTTGAGGCTATTGTGATCTATCCTAACAAGGAATCTCACTCCAACCAAATATTGTCTGAATTTATCCAAAGCATAAAAATGGATAACATTTCTTTGTCACAAATAGTGTATAGGATCTCAGGCCCCCTCAGTTTTTGGCTCTCATAGGAAATGGGGTGCCTATTTTGCATAAGAACTACTCCAATGCCCTCACCTGAGGCATCACACTCCAATATGAAAGGTTGTGAGAAATCTGGTAAAGAGAGAATCAGAAAAGTGCTCATTACCTTCTTCATTTTATCAAATGTCACATGTACCTCTTGGATCCACCTAAATGCGCATTTTCTGGTAAAATATGTCAAGGGTGCACAAAGCTGGGAGAATCCCTTGACAAACCTCCTATAGTAACTGCAAATGCCAAGGAATCCTTTCAACTCAATAAGTGTTTTGGGTGTTGGCCAGTCAAGTATAGATTTTATTTTTTCTTGGTGCACCTGTACTCCTTTCTCTCTAATGATATGTCCCAAGTAAAGGACTGCAATGATCCCAAATTCACACTTTGAATCTTTAGCGTACAACGATTATTCCTCCATAATGCTCAAGATTTGGTCTACATGCTTGAGATGATCTTCCCAAGTTTTGCTATAAATCATCAAGTCATCAAAGAAGACTAAGAGAAACTTCCTCAATTGTTTGTTGAAGACATGATTCATGCATGATTGAAAAGTGGTTGGCGCATTAGTTAACCCAAATGGCATGAAAAAAAATTCATAACGACCATAATGATATCTAAAAGTTGTTTTTGGCACATCTTGCTCCCTCATTTTGATTTGATGATAGCCAGAGCGCAAGTCTATTTTGGTGAAGTAGATAGCACCATGTATCTCATCTAATAGCTCATTTATCCGAGGGATGGGGTACCTATTCTTAATGGTCTTCTTGTTCAAGGCCATGTATTCAATGCACATGCGCATAGTCCCATCTTTCTTCTTTACCAAGACCACCTAAGATGTAAAAGGACTAGAACTTGGCCTAATGTGACCCATGTCCAAACATTCTTTAATACATTTTTCAATTTCATCCTTATACTTTTTTGGGTTTCTATAAGGAGTAGTGATAATTGGTTTTTTGCCTTCTTCCAACTCTATAATGTGCTCAAACCCCCTATCTGGTGGTGCTCCTGGAGGGATAGGTTCAAAAACCTTGTTGTGACTGTCAATGATTTTATGAATGTCATGAGAGTAATGAGGATGCCCCTCCTTATCCACTTGAATTGATATTCTACATTATGTTGCATATACAATGTCTTCTCTCCTAAATATGGCCTCCATGCACTTTGTTGTAACCACTCTAGGTGTATTACTTGTCATCCCTCTTAGTATCACCTTTTCCCCATTATCTTCTATGAATGACATCTCCATAGTTTTATAGTTGGTAGTGATAGGTCCCAAGGTACTAAGCCACTGAACCCCCAAGATAATATTGGTATCTGGTATATCCATCACATAGAAGTCTTGTGCTAAGTCATGTCTCCCCAAGGTAAGTTTCATCCCTAGAATATACCTGTCACATGGCATAGCATGACCCCCTGCTACCTCCACATGAAAACCCTCAAACTCTACTATAGGTACATGCCTTCTTTTCAAAAAGGCCAAATCAATGAAGTTATGTGAATCTCCTCCATCTATGAGAACCGAAACCTTTTGTCCTTGAAGCACTCCTCTCATCCTAAAGGTATTTTACTTAGGGACCCCAATGATGGAAAATATTGTGACCTTCTTGTCTCCTGTAAGGTTGAAACATGAGTCTTCACCTTCTTCATCCATTGTAGGGTCTATTCTAGGTGGATTTTCTTCCATGTTCTAAATGTGGTTGAAATATTCTTCATCCTCATCATTAGAAATCACCTCAATGTAATGTACCTTGCCTTTACCCATGCATTTGTGCACAGGCTCCCAAGGGTCCTTGCATGTGAAACAAGGTTGCTTCCTCCTCAATTATCTTCTAGTTGCCTCATCCATCCTTACTTTTCCTTTATTCACTCCATTTTGATCTCTTATCCCTTGGTTTATAGGTGGTCGAGGAGTAAATTTGGTTTTTGCTGCAAAACCCATCAAACCTCTAGTCCTCCATATGACTTCCTGTAGGTTGGAAGGATAAAAATCCTTAAACCAACCATATAGTGGTTCCAACAAACCCTCACTAAAGAGCATCAATAATCTATCCCGAGACACATCTGGCACCATTACGGCCACCCTATGAAACTCCTCTATATAGACATTCGATGATCCAGTTTGCCTGAGTTGTGTGAGTTCCCTGAAATGTAGCTCCAGATCTCCTTGATCAAACCTGTCAATAATTCTCTGAGTGAACTCTGTGTAGGATGAAATATGATTATGACCCAAGGTAGTCATACCATGATACCACCAGTCATGAGATTTATGACATCCAATTCCCTCATGGGGTTAAGCTGCAAATAAGCATCTAACTTTTACACCCAAGCCTACACAATGATACTAGAAGATTCATCAAAGTAGGGAATATCCATCTTTCATGCTTTGCACTCTAGCTCATTATTATTCCTATGATATTTCCTTAGTCTACCCTTGAACTTGATACCACAATACTGGTCCAAAGTAACCTATCTCCTGAAACCTGCACTAAATGTTGCATACTCCCTAACATACTCATCAAAGTTCTATTCTATCTCAATGAAGTGATTATCATGTGGTTGACCATCCAAGAATGTGGGCATATAGGGTCTAGGAGTGATTATGTTGTTGTTTGGTCCTTTAGAGAAGCCTCCCCCAGATAAAATTTGTCCCTCTGTATGGTAGTTAGGGTCTTTCTCATGGTGATGTCTATTTCCCCCTTGAGAGCCACTAGCTTCCCCGCTCACATTATTATTTGGGCCATCCACGACATGGTTCATCTGCATAAGTAGGTACAGAATATTCTCCTCGGTAGCATTCAACCTCTCCAAGGTCTCCCTCATCTCAACCTGTCCCTTGTGCATTGTCTCCTGGGTCTCCTGTAGGTGGTGTTGAAGGGTGTGTTGATTAATTGGGTTGGTTGTCATTGATGTCAACCCTTGAAGAAAGTATGGTAGTGAATTATGGTAGCAAAAAGGTTTGGGTAATGGACCCAAGTTTGTTTGATGGATAATAGTAATACTATTCTATATGGATAATACATGTCATGCCATTTCCGGTGGTATGTGGAACGTCACATAACTCCTCACGGTTAGAGAGTTATGGCCATGTGAAGTTGGAGAACCCTCAT
>JASDQU010211017.1:12221-22432 GCA_032191745.1 Picea mariana | reverse complement strand
TTTTTGAGTTATCTCTTGGCATTGTATTGGCTATCTATAATAAGGAAGTTTTTGCTGGGTTTTCTCCCCCATGAGGGTTTCCCAGGATAAATGATGTGTCTCTTGTGATTGTGTATTTCTCAGTGATCCTATCTATGCTATTGTTATCTAGTGAAATGAAAAGAACTCTAATAATATCTTAAACCTTGACAAAGGAGCCATAGGAGCTTCCACCTTCACGTTGTTGGCCCTATTCAATAGAGAAATTATTGTAGCCGTTTACTCTTGGAGAAAACCTCTCTCGATCCAATGGAACAACAACATAGTCAATGTTGACTTCTTTGTTGCTCCTTCAGATCGAGGGAGGTTTTCTCCAAGATCAGGCGACTCCAATAAATTATTCTCGAAATCAAGAGGATCTTATTCAGGTCGTCACATCTAAGATTCACATTCCTTCAATATATAGTGCTCCTGATATGTGATTCATCATTGTTGAATGATTACATTTTTAGAATACTAATCGCAATGAATCTTTCTACATTTGATCAAGTTGATTAGTTAGTTATCAGTATAAGTAATTTTTCTTGTAGTCTTGTGTGCACAAGTTTTTGCAAGTTTTAGAAGAAGCAATCAAGAATAAGTGAAAGCACTTCAAGTTGTGGATCTACTTCAAACATAAGACCTCAGGTAAGTTCATCATGTTTTCTTTCTCAAAAGTTAGTTACTTTGATCAAATTAGTTATAGATCTTTGATTATCATTATTATTATTTGTTACATATAAATAAAGTTATCTTTCAATGTCTATACTTCTGAATATAAGTATGAAGGGTGTTAAGATACAAAGTGATAAGAGGTTTTGTATATCTATCTTAGGAGGTTTTTAATTCAATATATGATTTTGTTTTTGGATTTTTATTTATTTATTTTTGTTATCTCTCATATTTTCCTTATCTTTTGTTGTTTTAATGGCTATTCATAAATCCATCTATGTTGTTAGTTTAATGGTAGATTGTGGTTCTTATGGAGTAAATGGTGTTATTGCTTTAATGGTTATTCATAATTCCATCTATAACGTTATATTTTTTTTATTGAGTTTTAGTTAATGGTGTTGTTGCTTGATATATTCAATGTAAACGAAAGGTAAGGAAAACCAAGTGTTTTCATATAAAATCAATCTTTATAATGTATTCAAGACAATCAATAAGATACTAAGAAAAAACGTTTTTCCACATATATAAACTTGGGGCAATAAGAACATCAAGACTAATAAAACTTTCTATTAAAATGCATGCCACAAACAAAACAATCGTGAGCCCTAAGTACTATTTTGTGGAAGCATGTTGTTTTATGTAGAAGTAAGCAACAACATGATTTGGATGAATGCCACTCAATTGTAAAGAGCTAAGATCACTTCAACTTGAAGGAAAACAAGTGCAAAGAATCTCAAAGAGAGAATTCTAATCCAAAGTAAGTCTCCATGAAATTAAACCAAATCTACTTTTGCATGCTTCCTATATTTAAAAAAAAAATCATGAATGACTTCTATACTAATGAAGTGATATCATAGGAGCCAATTGCTTAGGGGAAGAGTTGCATACAGATCTTGGAGATATCATAAGAGACAAGTGCTTAGGGGAAGAGTTGAATAAAGCTATTGGAAAGTATAACAACGTGAGAAAAAAGTCATTTGTACATGAGTGTAGTTCTACCCTATGCCATATCCTTATTATTTCTAATCACACTCAATGATGCAAGGAATGCCAAACAGGCCCCTTCCTTATTTCACTATGTGATCCAATCCTAAGCGCTCTGCAAAACCATGCATGTTATATGACAAAATATAAAAATATAGCAAATATATAGTGTATAAAAGTGGAAACGAAATAGTCATGAATATCATTGATAGAGATAGAATAAAAAAACTAGTCCACTCATTCTCATTAATAAAGCATATTTACAAATAAAATGACTTTGCACCTTAACACCTTATTTGAAATTTTAGCCTCTAGAACTATCATAGATATCAATCCATGTAACTTAACCTTCAACCTTCTTCTTTGCACCAACCTTCCTCTTCTTCTTTTAATGTCTCTTCTTACTCATGTCCTCTCATCTTGTATGAGTCTCCTCATTAATGATGCCATCCAACCTAATATCCTTCAATCTATGCACCTTTATAGATGTCTCCACCACTAACATATAACTAACACATCAATATGTAGGTTGTAAAATCTTCCTTATTGATGGTTTTATAAATTACTATTGGTATTCCTCATGAATCCCTTCAACTACATTGCACACCTTCATGTGTGAAACCTTATTCTATGCATCCTACCCTTGAACCTATTTATTGTGCACCATCCTTAGTTATTCCTTGCCCAACCTTCATTTGTGTTGACTTCCCCCTACATATCTTGTTTGGATCCTGCTCATTGCTACCTTGCACACATACGTTAAATCTAACACATGTTCACACATACTCTCCTTTTGTGCCTAGATGCACACATGCGTTTTCTCCTATCAACAATGCTCTTGCATCAAATTTCCCTTACCAATAAAAGCTTGTGGGCCTGAGTGATTAGAATCTCGAGGCTAAAATACATGTGATGCAAAAGAAATTTTCATAAATGTCATCTCAAATGGCCTCACCAATCTCCTTGACTGGTTGAAGATTAGGGGAATAAATGGAGAACTTGTAAATGGAAATAAATACAAACATGCACCTACAACCTAGATCTATGTTGAACTCTTAGGTAACAATATCTAGCACCATTGAAAGTCTTGATTGATATTAGTCAATGTTTGAGGAGCTCAAAGAACAAGGAAAGGTATCTATCTATTAGTGAGTTGACACCCCTATGGGTAGGGAATTTCTTTCCTTGAGTGATAGAAAAGCTGTACTAATGGGATACTAATGGGTTTTTACTATTCATCCCCTTTTGCGGGACAATGAGTTTGAGAGTGTTATGGATCATTGAATTGCTATGAGTAGATGAACTAGGGAATCAAATATTTATAAGTTGTTAATGCAAGCCTCGCAAGGAACAATGAGAACATGGGTATCTAAATAACATGACCTTTGAGCCATGATCTTAGCTAGCTCAAAATTAGATGTATTTTAACTCTTAATAGTTTCCTAATAATATAGTATAAATAGTTGTTTTGCTATCCTAATCAATTTTCCACATATGTCTTAGTGCCTCTCTCAACCTTCCTTTATTTTTTAACATTCATTGTTAAAAGGAACAAGGAAATTGTTGCTATGTCACTCTTGTTTTAATTATAAAAGCAATTTGTAACTATGAACAACTTCATTTCCCTATAAAGGGATAAAAAGGTGATGAAAAACTAAATGTTTATTACTTTAATATATATATATATAAACAATTTTAACTATGAATCGCTTCATTTCCATATAAAGGGATAAAAATGTGGAAAACATAGGTATTACCAAGATTTGGATAATTATTTCAGGGAAATTTGTGCTCATATTTCAATCTACTTATATTCTCTCGGATCTGACATCATTGAATGGTGGCATGAGTACCCATAGAGGTCTAAAGATCATTTAGGAAAGAGATTGCCTCCTCTAAGTTAGAGGTGTGCAAGCTATTTAATTTATTTATTTATTCTGACACAATCTATTTGGTTGTTTTTAATATTTTCATAATCATTGTCAAATTGGAAAGTAAATGCTCATTTGAAATAGAAGCTTGTTCATTTTTCTCCTTATTTTTAATTCATTTTTCACTTATAAAGTTTTGAAAAATTTGAGGCAAGACGATGTAAAACTTATAAATTTTTACCTAAAGCTTACTCATTTTTCTTCATATTTTGATTTCATCTTTCATTTATAAACTTTTGATAACTTTAGGGCAAGGCTAAGTAAAATTAGTCCAACCTTTTTCCTAATGTTTCCAATATTTCTGTCATGTTATGAATGTAATCTGTCCATTAATGCATTTGAGAAAGAAATAAAAGCATAGACTTGGTCATATTTGTTGTATTTTCATCACTTTTTAAAGTACTTCAATGATTTTCCTCAATGGAGTATTGTTATTTATTATGTCCTTGTATGTATATATAGTAATCACACAAAAGCATTAGTTTTTCTATATAAGCACATAGCTTTTGGAAAAGTTAATGTTTGGCCTATGTTTGGATTTTTAATATTAAAATAAATTTTGGTAAAAATTGTTTATTTAACATTTGATTGGGTCTACCCCTACTGGTGTTGCCCTCAAGTCTTAGTATGGGGTTCTAGAGGTGCCCTCAAGTCCTAGTATGGGGGTTCTTGAGGTGCCCTTAAGTCTTTAAGCAATTCCACCTTGTATATATTAGATATTTTGTTAATCTTAATCTCATTTTTTTTAAATACTTAGATCTCGTCGCGTTTGCGACAAATTTTCTCGTCGATGGTATTGATAGTTCGTCGACGGTATTGATTGTTCGTCGCCCAGATTTGTTGGATAGTTCGTCTTGCGGGCGAGGACCTAAGGTTGTCTTTCATGCGACGATCTATTTAGGTCGTTTTTCATGCAACGACCGCTTTAGGTCGTCTCGCATGATAGTTAGTCGACAGTTTTGATCGTTCGTCACCCAGATTCGTTGGATAGTTTGTCTCGTGGGCGACGACCTAAGGTTGTCTTTCATGCGACGATCTATTTAAGTCGTCTTTCGTGCAACGACTTTTTTAGATCATCTTGCGTGCGACGACCTAAAGCAGTCGTCTACCCTGCGATGCAAACTTTAAATTGTCTCACGGGCGACGACCTAAAAATGTCGTCTCCCTCGCGATGACAACGATACATCTTTAGGTCGTCTCACATGCGACGATATCCTTAGGTAGTCGCAATTTCCACTACACATGATACAACGTTTAGGGGGTCCAAGATTCGTCGCCATTTCCACTACAAAAAATCACTGTCTACTAGTGACCCACTTCCAAAAACAATAAACTTCTTTGACTAACTTTCATGCTTTTTCATGACAGGAATAGCCACGCAAAGGTGCATATTTTCTCAAATCCCATATTTGAGTGCTTTTGCTGCAATCATTTGGCACCCTTGAGATTCAAAAGTCAACGCAGCCACAAGATTATAGTGACACAACACGCTGATAATAGGAGTGCTCATATCGGGGTTCCACATTGTAACAGTGCCATATGGCTGCATTATATGGGATCGTACGCATCGTATCACAATGACCTGGTCGAGTTCGGTGTTAATTTCTCATGCTATATCGGATAATGTGCTCCAAAACAAGCATATGAGAACCAGGGTGACTGTGTTCTCAAAACAAGCTGAAGAAAACTTGCTCACTAAGCCTCAAAGATTAACATCGATTCTGACCAGGATGATCTACAAAGTCCCATAATCAATCACCTTAGCTCCATCCTCTGGTGCATCAAGGTCACGGTAGCTACGAATACAATGGGGTTCCTGACGGAATGATGGGGAATCGGAAGCACCGCTGGTGGATTCATCGCTCCTCTCATTCATCCAACACATCGCCAATTTTATGGGTGGTTTGTTTATCCCGAGTTCTTCCAATTTTTTTTCCATAAAACCGTATGTACCATACCTGCGAGGAACTGTTGCACCATATATTGTGGACTGTTGTAGAGAAACATCAAAATTTTATGTGGATCTCCGGTTTTCTGGGGAACATGATTCTCTTTTATTTAGAGATCTGTTATTTAATTGATGGGCAGGAAATTAAGTCTTTCCCTTGCTCGGATTAGAGACAACAGAGAGACTCTCCGCTTCATTCTTTGAATGGGGCGGTACCAAGGATTACTTGTTGAGAAACCGAACTGTAATTTTTCTTGCCATAAAATCGCGTATAATTCTTCCTGGGGGCTCCATTCATATGACAACATCATAACTGTCAATTTCTCTTACAAAATTTGTTTTCAAAGGTTGCTTGAATTACCAATCACTGCACATCGTCCATACTGTCGCGGGAGAATAAGTGGTGTATCTGAGAGGACCGATGCAAGCTTCTCCATATAGAGCGTTTTGTTTTGACATGGCGAGTACTGGATTCGACCTCACGCAATCTCATTAGAACCCTACCAAGAATTTCTGAAACACAACCCTTTGCTATTTCACTTGGAAAGAATTACAAGTACTCCATTGCTCGTCGAAAAAATTTAACCTGCACGCTGTCATTTAACCCCAAATTTTGTTCCGATGGGCTGGCGAAGATCACAGCATTAGTTCCGGTATGGACTGAACTCGGTTTGTGCACGAGCATTCCCTTTGGTGGTCGCCCAATCTTCATGATGAGAAGTCCTTAACCAAGTCACCTTTGTTCTCAACCATCAAATTCTACAGAAAGGGAAGCAACACTTTCATTGACCTTTTTAACTCCACCAAAGAGGACTAGGGTATCATGGTCAGAGCTCAAGGAGAAGTTCATGTTGAATAACACTAATAGATTAGCCCTTCATCATGTCAGGGATCTTATTCCAGATTCCTTGTTATTCAAGTTTGGAATTCAGCCTCCAGCCAAACAGTGGGGAGATTGGAGTTGGAATTTTCCAAATCCTTTAAAATGTATAAGCCATATGATGGCTATCATCGACTGCCTGACAAATCCATTTTGGAGTCTGGACATGGAGGATTAAATCTAAACAAATGACTTGCCTCTACAGTCTTTAAACTCTATGGAAAACCTTGGCTGAGACTAAGAAAGCTTTCTTTTCCCACCTCTCATCCTGGAGGCCTGACTGATAGCTATCGACTAGTTCATCTTGGCATCCCCACCCCAATTTTTTTTTGCAGTTGGCTCGAGCATCTTCATTGTTTTTGGTTTCGTTCCTTTGCTATGTCAAAATGGCAATGGGCATCTTCCTTTTGTGGCCATTCGTTACCCTCCCCCATTACCTGTAAAGTAGCCCTCTTGGGAGATAAGCTTCCCTAGATAGTGGATGTTCATGTTGCATTGTATCTATTAAGAACCCTGTATGTAATTTGAAAAAAATGAGCCTCGTTGAAATAACCTTTTCGTGGGCTGACAACGTTGCAGCATGTGTTAACCTATCAACACAGATTACCGAGAAGACCCAAAAGGTGGAGATGGATGTGGCCCCTCTGCATCAACATCAAATCCTCAATTACTAGGGAGTCTGCCATGCACTATGAGCCAAGTGTCCTCTAGATGCCATTCCTGCTCCAACTACCAAATCTCAGCAGTCTCAGCAAAGTGGTAACCGACCCCAACAGTGAAAGAGCAAAGGGAGCACTGTCATAGTTGGCCATGTAGTCCTCCAACACGGGCATTGCATGATAACGTTCCTACAGTCCCTTTGGCAATCCCAGATGGCGACAAGCAACGGGGCAATGATGGCTTAGAATTAGATGTTCTTGAGCCTCGACCATTGAACAAGGGGTGGGGATGCCCACCAAAGAATGAGAACGATGATCTGCCCACCTCAGGACTTATCCTGACTCCATCTTAATCTTTCTTGTTGTTTATCATGATCATGCTAGCTTTATGGCCTATTATTTTTGGTCTGTTAATCTTGTGAAGGATAGCCAGGTGCGATATTTTGCACTTAACTTATTTAAGCCAATTTGCAGACTTTAATGGTATTAATTGCCTTTTGCTGGTTCATATGCTTGTGGTGCCATCCTTGTGGTCTATTTTTTGCAAAAAAAAGTCATATTTGTACATAGGGATTTTATAAATAGTAAAAAGGAAGCATTGTTTGCAAAATTAAACTTGGCCACTGGGCATGACAGACTTCCATACTTGAGGTTGTTTGCTATGAAATATTCATAAGCCAAAGTTTGTTGGGATTGCATGCAAACCACTGATTTTATGACTTGGATGAAGCTAAAAGAGTTCTTAAAAGAATAATGCATTATCAGAAAACACATGATGGAAGTCATCGTAGCTATCGTGCCATTTAATTAATGAAAAATATGCCTCTGGATTCTGACCATAATTAGAATCTGTAAGTCATTTTTCTGTAAACTCCCTTTTATAGCAGTGATTGATTAAGTCCAAACGTATCGACCAAATTGAGGTATTTCATTCCAAGAGCTACTTCATATTCTGAAGTCCTCCATATGCTTTCACCGTCAATTTTCATTATAGGAAATGTAATATAAATCAAAGAAAGGGAGGCCTAAAGTAGAACCAACATCAGAGGAGATGCTCCATCTCATATCAAGTTCATCATCATAGTACCGCAAGAATCAACCTTACTATAACAGTTAGTAACAATAAACATAAATACGACTTGCCACAAGAATCTCGATTGCAAATATAAACCAAACCAAGCACACCAAACAACATTTATCACTCACTTGCACCTTTCAGAGTTCCAATGGACAAAATTCCACGGTTGCTAAGAAGAAGAAATTTCAAAAGCAACCCCAGGTCTAGCTTCACAAGTTGTTGATCCAATTAATCTATGTAAAATATTTTCTGCTTTTGACCTTTCTTGAATGCCAAGTTTATGCCAACGACCAAGGTGTCATTTTTTCTTCTTCTTCTATTTATAGCTTATGTTCGCCCATTCAAGCCTCCTACATTTATTGGGCCATAGGGGCGAAAAATTAGATGTCTTCTATGCCCTGATAATTCAGTCATTAATTTTATCTTTTATCTCATTTTATCTACTTAAAGCTGGAACTCGAACCCGAGACCTTTCATCAGTGACAAGTTTCCTTAACTAAAATACCGATTTGGGGAGGGAATAACAGACCATGTCCTGAATTCATTTTTGCTTAACCAAGAAAAGGGTTCTAACAAAATGCAATGTGCTGTAAAAATTTCCTGGACTTAACTTGTATGTCATCAATATTACTACCAAACTGAAGTCTGTCAATACTCACAAAAAAAAAATCACTCATTGAAAACATTGGATTCTGTGAATACATAAATAATTTAGCAGTGTTACGAAAAAAAAAGGCACATATTTTACCCAAATCAATTTGGTACCGAGGGAAGAACCCAAAACTATAGATTTGTCGTAACACTGTTAGAGGAGAATTCAAAGACTCATAACTTTCTTAGATGAAGTAGAATTGGGACAATGTTTTTTGTTTGAGGCAGAGAGCGTGAAGATACTGCGATCAAAGGCATTTTTAATGGTATTTTAGGTCATGTTCTAGTTGTTGCTTTGCCTGAATCTAATGTCTTCAATTCTCGTGTCATCTATGTTATATAGGGTTTTAGTTCTTTCATTGAAGTGGCGATAACATGCCAATAACATAGAAATATAAATATGTGAAAACAACCATCTGACGTTCATAGTGCTTAACACTGTATAGGAGCTAGGAGGACCAATTTTCTTCTAAGATGCATTTCAGAGCTAGTGCAAGACCTATAGATGATGTGGTTAACCCGTATGATGCTAGATGACACTTTCATAATCATGGTTTAGACATAAAATCAAGAAGGGCAAAGTAAACAAGATGGTATGGTATGCACAATGAAAGTTGTTGGCAACACAAACAAACTTGATTACGACTGTGACATGAAGCGGATCAGGTGGGGTATACGATCAATCATAAATTATCCACTCGGACGTAGAAATATTGATCATTAGAAATTATAGGAGCTTGACTGACAGAAGAAATGAGAAGAAACCGAGTTGGAGGAGAATAAAAGAGGTTTCAAGACAGATTTGTTTTTCTCACAAGGTTGATGTTGGTTAAAGAAAGAAGATCTTGTTGATACACTTAGTGTTGATGAGGGGTCGACAATTTATTATTGGTGACAGAAGAGGGAAACTCGTCAAAAAGCAGTGCATCGATGAGGGAGAGACGAATGCCGTTGATACACAGTGTATCGGGGAGAGATGAAGGAATGCCACTGATATGCGATGTATCGACGAAGATAAAAGGAAGTCATCGGGTGAAAGGCACGTGCGTGGTGAAGATAATCGTGTGAACATTTCCGGTGTATCGACTCTGATTATGCAAACTTCGATGGTGATAAAGCTATGTGTGTCGACGAAGTTTAGTGAAAGCGCATCAATGTATCGACCAAGTTCACGAGAAGGTGGCTGGTGTATTGGTGAGGAAATCACTAACTCACTGATACCAACTATATCGACATAAGAAAGAGTACGTTCGCCGATACACTATGTATAAGTGAAGAAAAAAGGAACTCATTGAAATGCAGATCGACAGGTTGAAGTTATTTGAAGAAAAACTGTGAATGGTAAAGCAAGAAGAACAGGGGGGAAAAACTTGCGCTTAACCATTTGCAC
>JASDQU010211016.1:2853-14979 GCA_032191745.1 Picea mariana | reverse complement strand
CATAGTTTCATTTACATGCTTTGAGTTTCACTATGGTCTAAGTAATAGGACATCTAAATGCAACACATATCTATGTTTAAGTGGTGATTCATTCTTTGGAAAACACATCTCTCGAGGTTTCAAGTTTTCATTTTATTTTGCAAAGGCACTCATGGATATGTGAATGGTGTAGGATCTAGTTTTTCTTTTCAACAAGTACTTCCATTTTCAGCAAGCTTCTCATGGGATAATTTGTGTGGCTAAGTGATAAAATCTAAAGTAATTTTTTGTTATAATTGACAAGTTGTTCTTGTCTTCACTTTACATCTTTCTTTCAAGTTTACACATTGAATGGTGAATGACGTAGTTAAATGAATGGTATGTATCCTTTTAGCTTTCAATTCATGCTTTAGATGTGGTGTTAGTTTTTCATTTCATAAGTTATAACACATTCACTACAGTCATTTTTAAGTTTCGGTTTTGAGCATAAATCACTATTTTTGGGCACCTAAAAGTCATCCAAAACACTCACAACACACCTTAAGACTTACCCATAAGTCATAATAACTTTTTAGACCAACTAGGACAACCTAATTCCACCATCTTCACCATCTAAAATGGGTTTGAGGAAAACAACGGAGGGTAGTGGTAGGGGACTACTCCGTGGCGCACTAGGTGTGTGTCATCTCCAGGAAGTACTCTTACTATCAAGGCTGACTGTGAAAGCTAGGGTGGGTCTCGTTGCCTTACTATCTTGAGCATCTGACAACTATCTGGCAACTGGAGGAGGAGGTTTAAGGTTCAAACACTTAGTTAGGGGGAGGGCAAATAAAATTTATCTAATCTTTAAACAACTCCTAACCACTTAGTCTCCTAGACAATCTTTATTTTGGGTATATTTGGATGATTGTTTAGAAGCCTATCTTGCAAGTACTTTTATTTTCATCAATCTTTCATGCAATCATGTGGTTTGAATATCTAAGTGTTTTATTTCTTGAGAATTTAGTTTCCAAATGTTTACATCTTTATTTTATGCTCTTGTGGTGTGATTCAATAAGAAGTTGAGTATCCCATTTGGGAGGCATCATCTTGTTGAATCTTGAGTGCTTTAGTGGTTGCCATTGAAAAGCAGTCCAATAGAGTAAGTGATATTGGGGCATGCTTGGCCTTATGTGATTGATCTTAACTTTTGATTATCTCTTAACTCTCACACTTTGGCCCTTTTAATCTTGTCTATTTGTATCTTGTGTATATCTTGTATCCTTGTAGCATTTCTCATTCTTTGTGTAAGTAATTGTATCTTTGTTGTGGGATAGTGATAATATAATTTTACTTGTAATCTTTTGTAATTGAACCCCCCTTAAAACTTAGTTGACCCCTTGCCCAACATTTAGGCACTAGTCTTATTTGACTTAGGAAAGGGTTTGCTTGTCATTGAAAATATTGCACTTTGCATTGGTTGCCTTAGCATCATGGGTTAGTTCCCCCCTTAACCATTTAAAAAATTAAAATCAACTCCTAGAACTTCAAAGTTAAATCATATCTAGTAACTAGGGTCTACCCCCCTTGGCTTCCCTAGGAGTAAGCCTAGAAGGAAGAGATTCCAGTCAAGGTGATAGTGTGGACTGTGAACCTAGGCATTGTGTCTCCAAGGACACAGTAAGTGAGCTGGACTTTGCTCACATTTGCAAGTGTGTATTAGGACAACAACAAGGCCTATGGGTGAGATGAATATCCCCTTAAAACCATATTCAAGACCAGTCAAGCAAAGACCGTACAAATTGAATCCCAAATATAAGGAGAAAGTGAAGATTGAATTAGACAGAATGTTGGAAGCAAGAATCATAGAACTTCTTGAAGAGTTAGAATGGATTAGCCCTATGGTGGTTCAAGACAAGAAGATAGGAGAGATCAAGACTTGTTTAGATCTCAAGAAGTTGAATGATGTCTGTCTGCATGACCCATTCCCTACACCCTTTACTGATGAACTATTAGATAATGTAGGAGGACATGAGGTATATTCTTTCACAGATGGATTTTCGAGATACCATTAGATCAGGATTGCCAAGGAGGACTGCCATAAGACCACATTTTCCATAGAATGGGGATCCTACCAGTATGCAGTGATGTTGTTTGGATTGAATAATGAACCAACGATCTTTTCTTGGGTGGTGGTCGAAGCATTCAAGGAGTTTTTACATAAATTCCTGGAAGCATATTTTGATGATTGGAGTGTTTTTAGCTAATTGCAAAATCATATTGAATGTTTACGACTAATGTTGGATAAGTGTAGGCAATGTCAGATTTCCCTGAACCTGAAGAAGTGCATATTCTTTTCACCCTTTGGAGTACTGGTAGGCCATATTGTGTCTAAGCAAGGATTGCTTGTAGATCCATCTAAGATTTCCATTATAGTCGATTTACCCCCTCCTAATTCAGTCAGACAATTGCGCACTACATTGGGACATACTGGATACTATAGGAAGTTCATTAAAGGCTATGCACAGATCACAACACCCATGGAGAAGCTTTTGAAGAAAGATTTTCAGTTTCAATGGACAGAAGAATGCCAATAGAGCTTCGACACACTGAAACAGAAAATGGTTACTATGCCTATTCTGGTTTTCCCAGATTGGTGCAAGAAATTTCACATCCACGTCGATGCATCCTCTATTGCATTAGGAGTTGTGTCAGCACAACCAAAAGCTGGAGACATTGACCAACCGTTAGCCTTTGCTAGCAGGAAGCTATCAACAACTGAGATAAATTACACCACCACTGAGAGAGAAGGGTTAGCCATGGTGTATGTGTTGTAGAAGTTTCACCACTACTTGTCGGGAGGACACTTCAAAATGTTCACCGATCACTCCGCGTTAAAATACCTAGTCAACAAGACAGTGTTGGGGGGAAGAATGTGCATATGGCTTCTGCTATTTTAGGAATATGATTTTGAGATTGTGGTTAAGCCAGGGAGGATGAACAAAGGACCTGACCACTTGTCAAGGTTGGAACATGAATAGGAACCTACTAGTTTGGAGAATACACTGTCGGATGCACAGTTGTTGGTCATTAGGAAGGTTGATGATCACTTCGTCGAGATATTCCAGTACCTGTCAATAGGAATGACACCTAGTGAATATACAGTCACCCTGAAGAAACAACTGGTAGTGTGCGCTGAATATTTTTCACTTATAGCGGGACAACTATACAAGATGGGACCTAATGATATCCTACAGAGATGTGTCATGGAAGTAGAAAGACCACTGATTCTAGCAGAAGCTCATGAAGGCATCGCAAGAGGACACTACATAAGAAAATAAACAATGTAGAAGGTTCTTATAGCTAGCCTCTGGTGGCCTACTTTACACAAAGATGCTAAGGAATACTACAGAGCCTGTGATGTATGCCAAAGAGTTGGGAAACCATCCAGAAGAGATGAAATGCCATTAACACCCCAACTATCCTTACAAGCATTCGAGAAATGGGCCATTGATTTCGTGGGACCTATATACCCACCAGGAAAGCACACATAAGAGGTACATAATCACTGCGACAGGGTACTTGACTAGATGGGTCAAAGCAAGAGAAGTTAAATATTTTAGTGAAACTATAGCTGCACGCTTCACATTTGATGACATCATAACCAGGTTCAGATTCCCTAATATCCTTATGAGCGATCAAGGCACACATTTTATTAATAAGACCATTGAATCCTTGACTAAGGAATTTGCAGTGCATCATCAGAAGAGCACACCCTACCATCCACAAGAAAATGGGATCGTTGAAGCATTCAATAAGATCTTGGAGAGAGTGTTGACAAAGATTTGGAGTGTGAATAGGGATGACTGGAATCTAAGAGTACTAGTAGTATTATGGGCCTATAGAACCACTTGCAAGAAGCTGGCAATGAAAACCCCCTTTAAGTTGGTTTATGGCCTAGGAGTAGTTGTCCCGATGGAACATTTAGTCCCTATCTTAAGAATTGCATCTTTTATAGATATGGATAACATTGATGTTGTTCAAGAGAGGCTTGCACAGTTGTTCGAACTAGAGGAAGATAGATTTATTGCAGGATTCCATCAACAAGTGCAGAAGGAAAGGAAAAATTCCTACCATGACAGACACATCAAGAAGAAAGTGTTTACACAAGGACATTTGGTATTGGTATACGACAGCAGATTCATGAAGCATCCAGGGAAGTCCAGAACACATTGGTTGGGGCTATATGAGGTTGTCTATGTCACTGAAGGAGGAGTTGCACAGTTGAAGACTTTGAATGGAGAATGGAAAGAAGGTCTGATGAACGAGAGCTGATTGAAATTGTATTATGACAACCAGCTGCCTCACAACTCACACTAGAAAGAAAAGAAGAAGGGTCCATGTACCAGGTGCAGTTGAAACTAGGTACCAGACATAGAAAAGACAGTTTGCACACAGTGGGAGAGGATAGAGCAGAAAACAAAGGCTACTCCGTGCAGTCTGAAGTTGAGGTAAAACAAAATATTCAGAGAAAAGTGCCTCGAGACGAGTCACAGGTGAGTGTTGGGGGCCTGTTGGCCCTTGGTTATGGAAGTAAGCGAATATTAAGGCAGAAAAGACGAAATGAAAACTGCGTAGAAGACATAGTGACTGATACTGGGTTGAAGTAAGCAAAAGAGTAGAAAATACGGAGAAAAGTAAGAGGAAGCAATTCATTGGACGAGAATATCAAGGATGACAGATCAACAAAGAAGACAGATCGTGGACAACTCAGCAAGTGGAAAAATTCACCAGTAGATGCTTTAGAACACTTTGCAGGAAAGAATGAAAGATAGGCTGGTGAAGCCTTGAAAAATGCGAGTCAAGTTGGCCTAGGGTTTTAGACACCTAGGTTTTTGGTATTTAGGGTTTTGACACCTAGGTTTAAGTCTAAGGTTGTCGGTGAGCTATTGTAATGTATAAATAAAGGTCAAGAGGACCTGGGATGGGTTCGTTCGGAGTTGGTTGATGTTATGAATGATTATTGCTGTGTGAGAGATAAGTGTTGTGTGTGAGAGCCTTCTGGTATTATAAGATATTCAGCTGGGTGCAAAGATCAATCCTGTAGCTTGGTGCACAGGGAAGGGAGATAGAGATAAAGAGAGAGATTTGCAAGCTAAGAGTGTAGATAGAACTGTAATCTTTCACCTAATATATTATAAAGCACAATTCTATGGGCGTATCCCTAGGGAGAGGGAGAACCACATATATCCTATTGTTGTGTATGGTTGATGCTCTGTTATTTACTCTGTTACTCTGATGATGCATTAGTATGTTAGATTTGATATATAACTGTGTGAAGTAGGTTTATGTTTGGAAAGAATAACCTGATCTCCTTGTGTGACTGACTTGATTCCACTTACATTTCCTTTAGTTGTAAACACCTATGTCCTGCAACCCCCTATTGCTACTTCGGGTGAGACTGCATCTTCTTTACAAGTGTTGCCGAAAGGGATAGTAGTTAGGGCTTGTTGGTGCGCTGTTAGAGTTGAACCCTGGGTCTGCCCATGTGCCAACACCTATAAGAGAAGAAGATCGCACCTACGAACTAGAAAACATCTATAAATTGATAGCATGACAACAAGATTATATTAACCCTACATCAGATGGAAATCTAAGTTGGAAAAGTGAGAATGCATTCTCATCAGATTTAGAAGAAGCATTGAAAAATTGATAGAATATAATGTATGAAGTATCTACGCGGAGGTGTGCCAGATTGACCAAGGCAGTTCGCTGGATTGGCACAGAAGTAAGTAATCTTCCTAAATTTGATGGCCTGAATCATTTAGAGACATTTATGGCTGAATTTGACAGAATTGTACTAGTACAACAGAGAATGTTGGCACTAGATGAAGCCTTGAAAGCAACACTAGCTAGATGGTGGGGAACACATAAGAAGAACATCACAGAGTGGGTGCAATGTCGCACCTTATTGAAAATGCGCTTTTCAGACCAAGATGAAGGTTTTGAAGTTTGATGCACAGGTTAGAGTTGTCCTAAGGACCATGTGCAAAGTTATGAGGAATCCTGAAGAAACATTCCCAAGGAATAGTGGGTACATAAGTTCATTAAGACCTTAGATACTATGCCTATCAATTAGCATCTTCAAGCAAAACTACGCTTAACCACTACAGATTGGTATGGTATGACCCAAAAATTTATAGCTATGTTCATATTTGAAAGACAATACCCCACAGTAGATCAAGATTTACAAATCGTAAGATAAAAGGTCTTTGAGGAGGCACCTAACCCCCCTTTTGAAAAAGAAGAAGATGAATGGACTATGCCTCTTCAGTGATTACATGGTTGTTGTATTACTAATGCTGATGAATATGACGATCCTAAGAATGTGAACATTTCAGAAAATCAAGGACAAAGAGTTATAGAAGGGCCAAGAATTGAATTACCTTTTGTAGGGAAGCCTATTAAAATTAAGAAATTTAACATTGGAATAGAGAAAGAACCTAAGCTAGAAAATGTTGGAGACTATTGGGATGATGCTACTATTAGTAATATTACAGAACTATTGCATGAGTACCGGGACTTGTTTCCAACCAAGTTCACAGACATGAAGGGAATTAAAGGGCCCATGGAAGAAATGAAGATCCCTTTGAGAGCAGATGCAAGACCTATTAAGCAGAGGCCTTACATACTAAATCCCAAGTACAAGCAAAAAGTTAAGATTGAATTAGATAGAATGTTGGAATCAGGAATCATAGAACCAATTGAAGAATCTGAATGGATCAACCCTATGGTGGTCCAAGATAAGAATTCAAGAGAAATCAAAATCTATGTAGATTTAAGGAAGTTGAATGATGCATGTTTACATGAACCATTCCCTACACCTTTTACTGATGAAGTTCTAGATAATGTAGGAGGAAAATAAGTTTACTCATTCACAAATGGATTTTTAGGGTATCACCAAATAAAAATTGCTAAGGAAGACATACATAAGACCACATTTGCAACAGAATGGGGTTATTTTCAATACAATGTGATGCCTTTTGGGTTGAAGAATGCACCAACCATCTTTTCTAGGCTGGTGGTCGAAGCATTTAAGGATTTTTTACATAATGTTTTGGAAGCATACTTTGATGATTGGACCATTTTTAGCCTACTGAAAGATCATATTGAATGTTTGATATTAATGTTAGATAAGTGCAGGAAATGTCAGATTGCCATGAATCTGAAGAAGCATATTTTCTTTTCACCTTTTCAAGTGTTTTTAGGAAACATTGTGTGTAAGTAGGGATTGTTGGTAGATCCTTCCAAGATTGATATCATTGTTGATCTACATCCTCCTAATTCAGTTAGGTAGTTGCGCACTACATTGGGACACATTGGATATTACAAAATTTTTATTAAGAGCTATGCACAGATAACAACACCTATGGAGAAAATATTAAAAAAGGATAGTAAGTTTCAATGGACAAAAGAATTCCAGTAGAGCTTCGACACACTAAATCATAAAATAGTCACTGTGCCTATCTTGGTTTTTCTAGATTGGAGTAAGGAGTTAAATGTTCATGTCAATGGTTCATCCATTACATTAGGAGTAGTCTTAGCACAACCAAGAGAAAGATACAGTGACCACCCTATAACCTTTTCCAGCAGGAAGTTTTCTACATTTGAAAGGAATTATACTACCACTTAAAGAGAAGGCTTAGCTATGGTATATGTGCTACAAAAGTTTAGACACTACTTGTTGGGAGGACATTTTAAGATGTTCACTGATCATTCTACATTGAAGTACTTAATCAACAAGCCAGTGTTGGGGGGAAGAATATGCAAATGGTTACTATTATTCCAAGAATATGACTTTGAGATCGTGGTCAAGCCAGGAAGAATGAATAAAGGACCTGATCACTTATCAAGGTTAGAACATGGCAAGGAAACTACCAGTATGGAGGATACACTACCAGATGCACAAATATTGGCCATCAGAAAATTTGATGATCACTTCACCGAAATAGTTCAGTTTCTATCCACAGGAATGGCACCTCATGAGTATACAGTTATTCAGAAGAAATAGTTGGTAGTCCATGCTGCATATTTTCAACTTATATCTAGATAGTTATACAATATGGGACCAGATGAGATCTTGAGAATATGTGTTATGGATTCTGAAATACCATTGATCCTTGTAGAAGCACATGAAGGAATCGCAGGAGGACATTATGCAGGGAAAGAAACAACACAAAAGGTTCTCATAGTTGGCCTCTGGTGGCCCCCTTTACACAAGGATGTTGGACAACTGAGAGGGGGGGGGTGAATCAGTTGTTACTGTTCTTAAACAATTATATCCATTTTTAAACTCATTACAGAACACTCAATGATTATCACAATAAATAAGCAATAGAGTATTCAACATCAATCACACACATGTATAATGCAGAGACATATATTCCTGAGGAAACCCATAAAGGGTGAAAACCTCTTTTTCTTTATATGATAATTATTTTCTGTACATTATTATTCTTATGAGTACCGACTCATAATGAGGTTACCACCTTTGTTTTGCAAGCTTCTACTTGCTGAGAGCACCAACTCTTTGGTTTCTCTAGCACCCACTAGAAGGAAGTACCAACTCCCTCACTGCTCGAGTACCAACCGGATGGAAGCACCAACTTCCAGTCACATAGGCACCAACCTGTATAACAAAGAACCAATGTTCTCCCTAGCACCACCCTGCCACCATGGTTTCTATGGCTCTACCAGATGGTAGCTACAAGTCCCTATGTTCAAGCACCCACTTCACACTCAGAGGACAACATTCCTCCCTACCACCTCCCTAGCACCCTGAGATATAAATGTTTCTATCAGTAAATTTATCACAGTGATACAATATTTATCAATGGCTTACCGGTCTCATCACTTTTCTGCTACACTGCTCTAATTTGCCTGCATCAGTGTCTTCCTGCACACATTCCTTGTGCTTTATGTTCTTCTACCTTTTATGCTCTGTGCACCATGTCCCTTCTATGCACCATTCCTCTTCTGTGCATTTCAGCTGCTGCACCCTGCCTCCTTCTACACCCATGAATGACTCTCTACAGTGAAACCAACTCTTCTTTGTTCTACATTTTTATAGTCTCTATGCACCTTGTGCATGTTTCATGCACTATCTTTTCACAGCTCCACTGAGCTTCACTTCGGGATGTGCATGTCGATCTCACTCTGAGTCCTCTGCCATTTTATCCTCGCAAGGCTTCATTCTCTCTGGCAGTTCCTCCATGTTTTTTTTGCATGTATGCCCAATTATTTTGAGCTTCTTTTCTTTTCCTGGCAGTAACAATCTTCGACCCATTTCCATCTGTCATTCGACTCTATGATGAGTCTACACTCTACTGGCAGTTGCCTTGAGACACTTCATCTTCTCTGGCGATCACCCTTAAGTCTCTTTGAGTCCTCTGGCAAAAACCAACAGTGATTTCTAGCAGTTAGACTGCGAACCTCTCCAGCCTTATGCCTTTGGAACCTTTCACCTTTCCTTTCACATGTGGCCTCAGGTGGTGACCAAACACATATTTATAAGGCGCTTTCGTGACTCATGTTTCAGATATCTGAGGATGAGGCATCTCGACTCTCCAAGTCACGATCTCTGAAATGGAACTTAGTTGGATGCTAGCTCCTCCCTTAAACCTTCGACAATGTGACCTTGGATGTGACCACAGGCCTAATCAAAAAGGCATTTTACGATTTTGCATTTCGGGTTTTCTCTCATGAGTCTTCTTGACTCCTCATATTGCAAACCCCGAAATGGAGCCTAGCTATGCTAGCTCCTTCCTTCACGTGCCCATGATGATGACCAAGCGCTTATCCATAAAGGGCTTTCACAATTCGCAATTCGAGATTTTTTCCATGAGTCTTCTTGAATCCTCCACTTCTGATACCCAAAATGGAGCCTAGCTATGCTAGCTCCTTCCCCTCACATAACCATTGGCGGTGACCACAACCTACGCTAAAAAGGAATTTCTCATTTCAGCATTCCAGTGATGAAGGGTCTCAACACTCCAAGTTGCGATCACTGAAACTCCAAAAATGGAACCAGATCAACGGTTCATGCTTTCTCTTAATCAATGACTCAGATTGAATCATTGTTTCATGTTTTGTGATTTCGACAATATTGTGGTGAGACTTCACGAATCTCCATATCGTGATCTCCGAAATGGAGCTTAGCTATTAGCACCTTCCTCTAACTCTCGACGATGTGACCACAACCTATGACCACTCGCTAATCATTTGAGCACTTCACTCTTCAGATCAATGGTCCACATTCCATGGTGATCAAACGACTATCCACCGCCTTAGAACTTCAGCTTTCGGGACTTTGGGGGAGTGTTGATACTAAAAATCCTGAAACTAAACTCTCAGAGTGACATCATTCTTGCATCACTCAATGACGTGTCACAAGCCTATTAGTTGCCACATGTCATTCATATTCGTGATTTTCACGTTCCTGAAATGCCGAATCAACTTGACACTTGTCGTTTCTTGATCATGCCACATGTCATTGCTAACGTAGGTTGCCACTTGTCCTTGTTGACATGGTATGTCATGATCTACTTCTTGGATCTAGTGGCCCATATTCGTCCTTGATCCAACAAATAAGATTATTTCACGATTTCACATATCACGAGTTAGAGAGGTTAGGAGCCTCCTTCCTTTGACCTTTCAGTCAGCCAAAAAAATATCGCTTGCCACGTTTCCCTCTTGGATCAATGGTCAAGATTTTATCATGATTTCACAACTTCACGAGCCTTTGTCGTGCCTAATCAACGGTCTAGATCAATCCTCAATCCAACAACCAAAATTATTTTTGGATATCGCATATCGTGAGTTCAATAGGTTAGAGCAACTCCTTCCTTTGGATTTCTCGATCTGCGAAACTATAAAATAGAGTCTTTGATGTGATCTGATCTTTCACCATCTGTGCTCTTTGATAATGGATGGACCACCTGCGTTCGGGATTTTGTAAGCCTGCTTCTCCTTGCACTTTAAAGAATGTGTAGGTTCTCCTGGATCTAACGACAGTTGGACCCCGCGCTTGGATCTAACGCTCGAGATATGTTCTCCCTCTGCGCGCTCCTCCTCCTGAGATTATCCTTCCTGGGTGTTCTTTCCATCAATGAAAAGTGCATCATTGTTGTTCTTGTAAACATGCCAACAAAGGATGCTAAGGAATACGACAGATCTTTTGATATATGTTAGAGAATAGGGAAGTTGTCAAGAAGGGATGAGATGCCTTTAGCACCTCAGCTAACTTACAGGCATTTGAGAAATGGGCTATTGACTTTGTGGGACCTATTGGCCCACCATGGAAGTGCACAAGAGCTTGATACATTGTCACTGCTACAAAATATTTGACCAGTGTTAATGTTTAAGCTATTATTAGAGTTCTTTGCATTTCACTAGATAACAATAGCATAAGATAGGATCACTAAGAAATACACAATCACAAGAGACACATCATTTATCCTGGAAAACCATCATGGGGGAGAAAACCCAACAAAAATTCCTTATTATAGATAGCCAATACAATGCCAAGAGATAACTCAAAAAAATATAGAAAGTCATCTCCCAAGGATGCACCTCTCTCTCTCTCTTCTCCAACTGCAGCTCCAAAACTTCTCTCTCAATGAACAAGTGAGTGTGTGTCTAAGTGAGGCTCTAACCTCTGTATTTATACAATTATGGCACGTATGGAAGTGTCTCTTCATTGGCAGGGCCAACTTCTCACTCTGGGTGGTTATAATCACCTTTAATATATTCTGGGGCCAACTTCTTCTTTTGCCTATTACAATTATATTTTGACCAATCCTCAAAAGGGGATTTGATCCTTTACAATAGTCGACATGATCAATCTGCAATGGGGATTGATCTAATGAATAATATATCAATAATAGTTAGAATACACTTTGCGGTTACATTATTTCAACACTCCCCCTTAACAAGAAGGGTATTCTATAACAACATCAGGTGAGAGAGATGGCTGGATCATAAACAACATCAAGAGGACAACATCATCAATATCATCTTGGAACACTGACTGGTGTATCTATAAATCATTAGAAGTTTTCTCATCAACAACATCGTTATTCTCAAAGGAATGAAATCATCATTTGCATC
>JASDQU010211015.1:13625-27066 GCA_032191745.1 Picea mariana | reverse complement strand
TCTTGGAGATTCGGGCACCTGGGTTGTTCTTACCATCACCCGATCTATATTCTTGGAGAGTTTCAGATCATTTGGAGACCTCCTTCATCAGGGTCAAACCAGCTAGGGTTTCAGTCATCCAGTGGGGCACACCATTTAGTGGAGAATTCAGATCTACGGAGTTTGAGAGTGGATTTGGGAATTTGGACATCTGGGTTTTCCTTGCAGTTGCCCGATCTATCAGTTGGCATATTTATTAGGGTGATTGGACACTTTTGGCAGCAAGGCCAAGTTATTGAGGGTTTTAGTCTTCTATTGGAGCGTGGCATTCTTCAGCTGGAGAGTTTGGCACTTAGATCTGCTTGATTTAGTCTTCATTGTATATCCAGCCTTGGGAGGCTCATTTTGTATTGTCGGGATCATTTTGTAGCAGCTCATATCTATTGCTTGTATGGCCATCCGAGGTTTATGCCAGATCAGCCATCTATTGTATTGATCTCACATTTCTCATAATAAAAAGGTCAGATCTTTGCTTGTGCTTCTACATCTTGAGTATATTGTGATCTCCATGTGTTGATGAATCTTGTATGCACCAACTCAATAAATTAGTAGTAGTTAGTGATTCCAAGAAAGAATTTGTCTTGGGATCATTACACTTTCCCACTTATGAAATTCAACTACGATCAGGGAAAATTGTAAATCAATCAAATCCTGGAGTAATAATTCAGGAAGAAAATGATAATCATTCTGAGGAAGAAAACACTCAAACCACCCTTGTAGAAGAAGATACTTCTCCTCCTATTCCAATCACTTCTCAGTCTGTACGAGTACCACAACAAGTTAATCTTCCACCCTACCTCGAAAGACTATTAGTGAAGAAACCTGACCCACCCTTGCACAAAGATATAGAGGATGAATTACGAAATGTATGTATAAAAATACCTCTGCTGCAAGCCATTAAGGATATCCCCATAAAGACCAAAATCATAAGGGATATTTTCCTTAAGAAACCAGGAAGGAAGAAGAAGGAGCCTCCCCTTGTTCAGGTGGTGGGGCAATTATCTAAATTTATTTCTGAAATGCCATACAAATATAATGACCCTGGGAACCCAGTAGTCACTATTGAAATTAATGGTATTTCTTTATCAAACACACTCATTGATTTGGGTGCATCAATTAATGTAATGCCTTTTGACACTATGCAAAAGCTCCAAATCAACCAGTTAAGACCAACCCAAACGTTGATAGAGTTGTCAGATAAGTCAGTCATTAGCCCTACAAGAAGTCTAGATGATGTCAGAGTCACTCTAGCTTCTTGGGAAGATACAGTAGACTTTCTAGTCATCTACTCTAAATCATCCTTCAAACTAGGACACCCTGTGGTTCTTGGTCTTCCTTGGCTGGCCACAGCAGATGCCTGTATCAGTTGTCGGTCTAGTGACATGACTATATCCAATGGCACACATAGCCAAAAGTTTTTCCTCTTTCCTCCTGCCCAATCGGCACAGGAAATACCTGTCTAGTTAGAAAACCCTTATGGATAAGAAGATTGCATCAGACCCCTGTTAACACTTGAACAGGTAAGAGGAATGTAAGAACAATCGGATGAACAAGTCTTAAGTTTATTTTTGGCTAATACAAATTGTATTGAATACCCGAGGTCTTTTGCAAAGTTGTCACACATTTTCAGTTCTGAATTTCAACAAACTTGGCACCCTGACATCACTCAATTATATACTTTATCACCAGCTCCCTCAGATAAGGAAGAAAGTACTGAACTTGTTGAGATTAGCCCAGGAAAACCTTTGTATATCAAATCTAGTTTGGAACCAGAACAAAAGACACAAGTAATTGAAATGCTCCAAAGACAATTTGATGCCTTTGCATGGGATTATACAGACATGAAAGGCATTCACCCTGACACATGCACACATCATATCTACATTAATGACCAAATCAAACCAGTTAGATAGCCTCAACGAAGGATGAATCCAACCCTTAAAGATATTGTAAAAGAGGAATTGCAAAAACTCCTTCAAGCCAATCTAATATACCCCATTTCAAATAGTCAATGGGTGTCTCCACTTGTCATAGTTCCTAAGAAAAATGGTAAGTGGAGAATATGTGTTGACTTCAGGGAATTGAACAAAGCCACCCATAGGGATTATTTTCCCTTACCATTTATTGATCAGGTGTTGGATACCTTGTATGGAAAGAAGTATTTTTCATTCCTAGATGGGTTTAGTGGTTATAACCAAATACAAATAGCACCCGAAGACCAGGAGAAGACCACTTTCACCTACCCATGGGGAACCTATGCTTATAGGGTTCTTCCTTTTGGAATTTGCAATGCCCCAACCACTTTTCAAAGGGTTTTCCTAGCCATTTTCTCTGACTTGACCAATGATTGCGTGGAAGCCTACATGGATGACTTTACAGTCCATGGAAAAGACTTCCAGGCAGCTTTGACCAGTCTAGAAAAAGTCTTGATTAGGTGTAAGGAAGCTAATCTTTCCCTAAGTAATGAAAATTCAAAGATGATTCTCAATGAAGGTATTGTTTTGGGACATCACATCTGTGGCTCTAGAATGATAGTTGATCCGGCAAAGATTCATATTATCACACAAATCAGAATACCTTCCTCACAAAAGGAAGTTCGCAGTTTTTTAGGGAATGCTGGCTACTATAGAAGATTCATTTTGAATTTTACAAGCCTAGCTACCCCTTTATTCAAGTTATTATCTAAAGAAGCCAAATTTAAGTGAGATGATGAATGCCAAATATCTTTTGAGATTCTAAAACAAAAATTGTCAACTACCCCTGTATTAAGAGGACCAAATTGGTCCCTTCCTTTTCATATCTATACCGATGCCTCAGACATAGCCCGTGGGGTAGTTATTAGACAAAGGGAAAATCAAATGCCTTATGCTATTTACTTTGTTAGTAAAAATCTGTCTCTAGCTGAAGCTAATTATACGATCACAGAAAAAGAATTGCTAGTTTTGGTCCATGCTATCAACAATTTTAGACACTATATTACAGGATATCAAGCTTTTGTACACACTGATCATTAAACCATCAAATTCTTAATGAACAAACCTGTAACAAATCCTAGATTTACAAGATGGTTGTTATTATTACAAGAGTTCAATATCAACATTATTGATATACCTAGTAAGGATAATCTTGTGGTTTATTTCTTATCTAGAATGATTCATCTGGAAGATAACACACCAGTAGAAGATAACTTTTCTGATGAAAATTTGTTTGCTATTTCTACATTCACTCCTTGGTATGAAGATGTAGCTAACTATCTTGTGACAAGGAAGATGCCTCATAAATTGTCTCCTAGAGAAAAACAACAAGTAATTCAGCTAAGTGCAAACTACATGTGGCATGATGATTGTCTCTACAAAATAGGACCAGATTTGGTAATCAGGAGATGTGTAAGGGAAGATGAAATTCATGATATTTTTCAAGCCTACTATGATGGTCCTTGTGGAGAACACTTCGTAGACAAGAGAACCGCTTATAAAGTTCTGCAATCTGGTTATTATTGGCCTCATATTTTCAAAGATGCTAAAACCTATGTATCCAATTGTGATGAATGCCAACAAATGGGTAAGCCTATTGCACGAGACCAAATTCCACTTCAAGCCCAAGTAGTCATTGAGCCTTTCAAGAAATGGGAATTAGATTTTGTAGGGCCCATTAACCCTGCATCTAAAAAAAAATGTACATACTTGTATGTACTGACTATGTGACTAAGTGGGTTGAAGCAAAAGCTTTACTAGCTGCAAGTGAACAATCACTGGTAGATTTCTTTTTTAATGACATCTTTACTAGATTTGGTGTACCTCAAGAAATTGTGACTAATCAGGGAACTCAATTTACCTCTAATCTAGTCAAAGCTGTTACAGAACAGTACCAAATTAAACACAGGAAATCTACACCCTACCATCCACAGACAAATGGAAAAGTATAATCTACCAACAAAGTTATTGAGTCCATTCTTACCAAAATAGTACAACTACTCCACAAGGACCAGGCTGACAGATTACTAGAAGCCTTATGGGCTTATAGAATCACCTGGAGGAATACAACAAGACATACATGTTACGAGTTGGTGTATGGGAAGCAGGTACTTCTCCCCATAGAATTCCATATCAAAACCTCCGGGACTGCAGTACAATTTGGCATGAACTTGGATGAAGCCCAGCAACAAAGAATCTTGCAGCTTAATGAGTTGGATGAAATCATGCATGAAGCACTTCAAATAACCATCCTCATTCAAGAGCAGATAACAAAATGGCATGACAAGTATCTCAAAAAGAAAAAATTTCAACAAGGAGATTGGGCCCTGTTGTATGACAACAGATTCAAGAACTTCAAAGGTAAGTTAACTACTCATTGGATGGGACCTTACGAAATTGACACTGTCTATGACAATGGTTCAATCAGGATAAAGACAATTGACGAACAATAGAAACCACTACTTGTGAATGGTCACCGGTTGAGAATTTATAACAAACCCCTATCAAAAGAGGAATTTTTGACTCGTATACTACATAATTCAGATATGCAGGTGATCAATAAGGAAGGAGACCTTCCTACTGATCCACATTGATTGATTGGTTTATTTTGAAACTTTTGTACATAGGTGTAGATTGTATTTTGTTAATAAGTTGAAGGCAACAAGGGATTCTTACCTCCTTTTGTTTTACTTTCGCATTTTATCTTTGTAAGTAGATTTCTATAATTTATTTGATCCTTCAAGAACTTGCTAAACATCAGTTTGTAGGCATAAATAATACTGTGTTCTGCTTCGGTACCGGAAATCTTGTTCTGGTCCGGTACAAGCAGTTCTATGCTGGTCCGGTACCAGAAGTCTTTCCTTATATGGTACTATCAGGACACATCACCTAATTGACAAGGAATGTTGCACATATTTCAAAATCTTATGTCAATTAATATAAAGTATGAAGCCATGCAACAACCACTTAAGCTGGAACCAAGAAGTCGAATGCAACATCAAATGGAAGCCCTTATGAAGCAATAATTTCTTTTGGTTCTGTTGTTGACTAAAGGGAAGTACCTTTAATTTCTTTTAGTTTTGTTGCTACCTAAAAGGAAGAATTTTTAATTTCTTTTGGTTATGTTGCTAGCTAAAAGGAAGTATTTTAATTTCTTTTGGTTGACAAAGAAGACATAATTTTTACTTATGATTGTTAAAAGAACCATGCTTAATCTGCTTCAAAGTCTAGAGGTCGCCTTTATCCAGTATTTCAGCATGATTAAAGGGATAAAAACTATATTAGCCTACAAGTAACTATCTCACCCTAACTAGACTTCAATAGTATTCATTGGATTATCTTTTCTAAAGAGTAACATATGAGTATATGAACACTCTCTGTCATAGGCACACTAGGAAAACTTTTATGGAAGAGGATGTATCAGTACCCTAAGGTAACTTTAGGTCATTCTCTTATGGACAAACTCAAACAAAATTATACATCTGGATCTAATGTGCAATACATAAGTTTATTTTTCCTTCAAACAAACCTTTAAAGACACCCAAATAAGAGAATATACCTTCCAACCCAATACCATCTCAGCCTATAAAAAGGTTTTCAGACGAGCCTCCCCTGTCACCATGCAAAAACACTCTTTAATAAAAATCGAAATAGGTGACTATGGACAAGAAGCCTCTGATGGAAAAAGGGTTTAAGAGACTAGCTCGCTGAGATACTGAATAGGTATGCTGGCAGCGAGTACCGGTTTGTGGTATGACTAGGCAAACCCATCAGGGTACTGAACAGGCATGTTGGCAATGGGGCATTCTTCCTGGGGAAGGGATGTCTCTCACTAATTATCACAACTACCCCACCGAAGTACTGAACAGTCTTGCTGGCAGTGGGTTTTGGTTGAGAAATGTCTCATCTATACTTGTCTGATTGAAAAATTCACTTTTGTCATCTAAAAAAATGAACTCTATAAGCAAAGGTCATTGTTGACATTTATGAGATACAAACTCCATATTAACAGACAAGACAACTACTACAAGCAAATTTCCATTTGAGAATTACCCTAAGTCAACTTTATCGGTTTGACATCTAAAGCCTACATTACCTAAGAAGGAAACTTCTTAAGAGTGGAGCCCTAACTAGGGAGTCTAATCTACTTATACTGTGAAATTTATCCATAACATCTAATGATAGTAAATATCTAAAGCAAGTTAGGTTGGATATGTTCTTCTGGAAAAAATATAAAAACCTCCCTGTCTTCACTGCTAAATGCTACCTGTTGTTCCAGAGTCTGTACTTAAGGCTTAGAAGTACAGTGTCTAGGCATCCGAAAGTGAATAAAAGGTGGAGAAGAGAGAAACGTCAACCTTCAGCAAAGGAAACTAAGGAAGATTTCTACATTGGCGTTTCCTAGCTTCCAACCGTTCCTGGGTAGTTATATCATGTTCAATCGCAGCCCATGAACGTTCAAGTTCAACCCGGGTAGTAGTCGTTTTAAGAATAGTGTCGAAAAGGTTTAAGGCAATATGCGTTTGATTTGATAATCCGGGTTCGATATTAGGCTGGGTTGGTACAGGGACAGTCATGGAGGAACAATAAAATAAGAAAAAATTTAGAGAGAAATTAAGTGTTGTCTCAATTTGGTCGTATAAAAGAGAATTTACGGTTCAGAAATAAAACAAAATGCAAATCAAAGGCTCTTTCCCGTAACTGAGTTATATCTTAATAAAAGGTATGAGGTGGGAGAAAAACATTTAGCTGTCTATGGTGTAAGGCTCCTATCAAGGGAGAATCTCATGTATAAACGAAAGAGGAAAACTGTAAGGAAGTAACCAATGTAGCAGAGAATATGCATAGAATTCTGAAAGTGTAGACTGGTCTTACACCCGCTGATAGCTGGTACAGAGGAAAAACAGTAAACAATTACAGAAAACCAAAATTCATTCACTATAGTAGTGGTTGTACTAAATTATAACGAAGCATTCATCAATTAAGAATATGAAATGAAATGAATTATGAGATACAAGAAAACAAACTCATAACACAGTCGTGACGGAATTGAGAATCTTCAGATTTGCTTTATATTAACTCTCAAAATGTAAAAAACTCTGTTACAATCGACACAAAAAGGTCCATCCCTTTTCTTTTCTTTCTGTGGTATATTTATATAGTTTTACAAATAAGATAGAATCTCAATAGTCACAATATTTCAGTTATGTCAGGGAGGAGAGCAATCACTCCATTCCTTCTTCTCTGTCTTCACTTGGTGCCAGACGTTTGTCCTCGCGCGTGCTCGGTACAGGTGACACATCTTTCAACCAACTGAGCTATCAGCCGCGATGGTTCTTCTTGACAGCTGGCTGCAAAGAAGTAACATTCTTGGGCTAACTGCAGCAGCCTGTCTTCCATCTGTCCATCTATGATGTCAATGGCGCATAATTGTGCGCTGGGTCTAATCATGCATTTGTCTATTTGGACTATGTCTACCATAGTCACCTGGGAAATATTGGTCGAATCTCTTTCCTCTTTTTCCTTTAGATCAAGCGAGATTTTTTCCACATTCATTTGCATCAGCATCTCGGAATTACCTCCATTGTCAATGCCTAGTAGATCACCATCTATAGAACTAAAGGCCTCTTCTAAGGAATTGGTTATCTTTTTGGCTTGCTACTTGCCTTCGACGATGTTATGCTCCCATTCTTTTAATAGAATGTTTCATCTGGTTTGCTTTGAAATGGTGAACCTGAGAGTACTTCCCGAATCCCTGTTGTTTGAGGCTATCACAGCCTCTTGGAAGGCGACCCTTGCTTCTCTAGCTTCCCTTTCTCTAGCAGATAAGTTCTCTGAAACCCGGTTGATTAGCAAACAATTGTCTCGGATCGCTTCTACCTTGCCGAGTAAACTTTGTTGGGCTGCAAAGACTCTGCCCTGAATCTCCATCGCCTGGGACTGAAACATCCTGATATCTATCACCTTGCTTTCGGCGATTTCCACCCTAGCCTGCAGCTGTTGGATCAAATCTCTTTGCTGGCTCACTTGCATCTGACCCTCTCGGACCACCAACTGTGCTTGCTTGAGCTTAGTTTTGATCAGCTCGATCTCATTTTTATCAGCGAACCTGGCCTGCTCTATTCCTACGCTCACCTGGTCTTTAGCAGTCTCTGTTGTTGTGGCCAATCTGGCTTCAAGGGTCCTAATGAGGCGATTTTTTCATTTCAACTGGTTTTTTAGAAGCCCAACTGAAAACTGATTCGCCAAGGCATATGCTCCCAATGTCCCTGCTATCTCAGTCGTGAATTGTTCATTTTTCTTGTTTTTCCCATCAGTTATGACTTTGTATTTTTTGGCTGTCAACTCCCCTCTTGGTAAAATTCTCTCTTTACCACTTCTTTCCTCTTCTTATCGAAGAAGAAATCATTCGGAGGGAGTTCTTCTACCCTTATAGGCCTTCGTTAAATATCCATCCTGCATCAATATTTCCGTGCATTGATTGCAAGGGGGTGATTGATGTGATAGGTTCTCTGATCTGCTTCGCTGCTTTTCCTGGAGTAGTGACTGGACTCTGCTTCTTCGGTGGGTTGGGGAGTCTTTATCTCTCCTTTCGGACTCTTAGTTTTATCTCCTTCGCCCTGGTGTTTTTCTTGATCGGGAGTTGCATCCTTAGAGCCTTCGGCGTCTTTCTATTTCACCTTCGACGTACTCGGACCCTCACCTCGCAACACTGCGGGAAGATAGCTACGTCGATGTTCCTGGAACTTCAAAACATCGGCTCTTTCCTTGGGTGCCAAGATTTGGATCCGAGCTAGAATCTCGGCATAGGACCTCATGCCTCGGAAAATGTCATCTGAGGGTGAATTCTCATGCTCAAACCTCCTGAGCTCGCAACTGGCCAAATGATTGCTCACGACCCTTTGCGGATCGTGCTTCTTGTACTCAATGGAGACCAAATTTAGGTCTTCCAGGGCCGCTGCCTCAGCTTTGGCATGCCCGAAATCTAATAAAGAATAAGAATTCAAATGAACAGGAAAAGGTGGCCATACCTTCTTTGAGTATCCCTTAAGCTCTTTGCTTATACCACCGATTACTGTCTGCCTGGCAACCTCGCGACAAGCCAGTTTGTCGGGAATGAACAATGGTAATGCATGCGGGGGGACCAAAGACCCGAAAACTCTGAGGTATGAAAATTCAGCCTCTACATACCAGTCTGCTATGCTATCTACATACCAGTCTGCTATGCTACTCAGATTCGTTACTATGCTGTCCGAGATCCTGGGTGGCGGGTGACCAAAAATGGCGACATGCAGGGGCACCATCACCCAGTTAAAGATTTCATACACAAAAATTTCCACTTTGTTTTCCCATAATTTGGCATGATAAATGTGTATGGGTTCATCTTCTGTTGGAGTCCAACTCTAGCTCATTAAGGAAAATGGTGTCAAAAAACAAACTGCGTCCATAATGTATGCAGACATGAAGAATGAAGATGCCTTCCCATTCTCTTTCTGCGCCCGATACTCTGTGACCCGACTGGTCAAGCTATCGGAAAGCATCTTTGCCCAGTTGAAGGAACTGCCTTTGGTGACCCAAAACATTAGAGGCACCCACGAAAGATAAAAATGTGAGGTGTCCTCTCTCTCGTATAACCTGCATGTCATCATGGCTACATATTTGTACTGTGGTTCTAAAGAAGCGATTGAATATATGCTGTGGCTATCAGCTCTGAACTTCGCAGTGTTCGAAACCCAATCTTTTATGAAAATGGACATGGTTTTATCATACTGTATGCATTCCTTCTCCTTGAACTCGTCCAAGAATTCAACACCGTATGTGTAGTCGGACGTCGCGGGCAGCTTATACATGGCTTGCAGATGTTCCAGCCTGAAAGTCCCGACGGTGACTCTCTGCTCGTTCATGATAGTTCTGGTCGGTATGTCTACATGGTCTAACGCCCATCAGACCATGTCATAATATGGAAGCAATCGTGGCCTGGCTGCTACTTTGTGCATTCCGGATTGGATGACTATTTTGTACTTGGTGGTTATATCATCTTTTTCATTGTTGCTGGAGTCGTCGGAATAGTCCACCAATTCTGCTTGCAGAACATCTAAAACGTACGACCAATTCGGTACCGAGTTGATACTTCGGGGTGAAGTATCAATGACATTGTCCGAGCCTTGTCCTAAAACCTCTACATTTTCTTTGGATGCTTTTCGCAGAGCCATGGCTGAAGCTTGTGTTTTAGCTCTTCTGCGATAGAAATACGTATACATATAGAAGTCAGTTTGCTCAGAGATAATGTGCTCTGCGTGATATGAAAATGCATTTGTTACAATGAACCACAACTCTTATATATATTCAAAAAACTCGGTACCTTTCGGAACGATTCTGTCAAATCATCTTTGGAAATAAATTTTGCCATAAAAATCCGATCTTATATTCGTCGATTTGCCCTATTTCCTCATTAATGTCATAAATTTTGGCAGTTTAAACTGTCAGTTGGCATATGTAAGGAATAAGGCTACCTCGTAAATTGTGCAGACATCAAAACGCGGGATATACATTGATTTATCTTAATTAATCCAGTTTTACCGCCGTTAATCAATGTTTCAGTACTCGTTATATCGGGGATTTTACTTAAACACTTTGAACTTATACCACCCAAGACTGCGATGATCGATTTTGGTTAATAAAAGAAAAATCATGATTAGGGGCTCAATTAATTTCATAATTATTATATTCGCCCTATCGCGACCCAGAGATTCGAAAATAAGTTTCCGGGAGGTCTGCATGCCAAGCTGCGAAACTACGAGATCGCGATAATACAACTTAACAAAAAAGAGAAGATAAACTTGGATTTAGAAATTAATTAATTACGTTTACATCCTTATCGTGATTTCACGAGTCAGGGTTTAGATGGTGTAACTTTTTAAAAGGAAAACGCCGAGTGGCGAAATGCTGACAGAAATTTTTACCATGGTTTAGCTTTTACCTTTGACCTAGACACAGATTACTAAAATAAGGACCTCGTGTTCTCGGCTATCGGGCCTACGACATTAAATTTTTGGATTTGGAGAACGCCGAGGTGCGAAACCCCGATGATTTTTAAACATGGGTTAGGGAAAACTTTACCCTTGTTACTGTCCTGAGTAAAATATTAAAATGATTTCGTTGTTTCGTAGCTCGGGGCGTGTGACTTATATGACTTACAGTATCCGACCTACGAGATCCCAAGGTAGAACAAAAGAGGAAATGTTTTAATGAAAGGTAGGACTCGTTTCGAGAGTATAATAATCATCGCTGCTAACGTGATAAAGCTTCGGAGATCTCGATATCTCAGAGGGAAAATATGAAAACCATCTTTAGATTTCAAGCATTAAGAATGAAATTTGTGACGGGCTAGAAAAAAAAAGGCGGCTCCAATACTACCCTTGTCAATAAGTCATCAAAAGAAAGGCAATTTCAAAATTGTTAGGCATGTGATCATATGCTAGGTGATAAATGTACTTTTGGAATTTGATTTGGTTTCTTTTCTCTTATCATTTTTCTTCCATTATGATACAGGATGTTAGATCTTCTTGCATAAGGATAGGCAACATCCTCAGCATGGGGGAAGGTCAAAGAGCTCTTTCATAACTCTTTTTTAGACTCACACCTCATCCTCAGAAACCAACAGGTTCACCCTACAACACTACAGAACCAGACACAAAAGAAGACAAGCACAGAATAAAGAAGTCTCATGAAGTACAGGAAATTCCGGTACCAAGCTTCTAGAAAACTCCAGCCTAAAAAGATGAACTTTGAAAATCTGCAAGCTTCAAATACAAAGGCAATCACATATGCTATGGGTATTGATTATACAATGGTAAAAACAAAGGTAACATGGTATTATTTATTTTCCTTTGCTTATAAAACTACAAGAGGTATGAAAACATATACTAGATTTTATGACCTTAATATTAAAACCATGCACCTAACTATTAGTTCCCTCATACCCATATGCCTAACCTTAATCAATCCTCTCATCACATAAGCGCTTGAAAACGATTGAAGGAAAAATCACATCAAAAGTGTGAATATGGAGCATGTCTAGTAATGATCATCCACGAACGTGCTTCGTCCTTAAGAAATCACGAGCGTATCTCGTGTCATGAGCCACGATTCAACATCAAACTCACCGCTCAGAATTCCAATCACCTATCCCAAACAAAAATGATGCTTTGACACCCAATGTTCCATCCCCATCATTGCACTAACAGGCATAAATGAAATGGCTTATCTGGGTGGTGAAGCCATCCATATGAGCCTCATCTTGTCTTAATTTTCCTTTACGACATCTTTACTTAAACTCACCATCCGAATTAGCGATGCCATCACCATAGTTGTTTTGTCATTACCAAATTTTCTCCAGTTTCAAGCTTACTCCTCCCTACGATCTCCGGTACCAAACCCTTACCCTCATCAGCTGACTAAACCCTTGCGCTATAGCCCGATTTTTTTTTTCTCACAATTTATAAAGATAGTTGTAAGTAGACATGAACCGGTCTTCCAGATTTATAGAGAGACCGAGGAGTTCCAACTATGTAGAGAGAAGTATGCTAGAGCAGGATGTATGCCATTTTTGGAGAAATTCACAGGCTGTCACGAGAAGGTATCTCATGCATTTATTCAGAGTTATGATGGAGAGATTGCGGACATAGGAAATCTGTAGCTAACAATCAATGAAGCAACCTTAAGGGAAGCCACGAGATTACCTAACATAGGAGCCAAGTATTTCAAAGGAGTAGGAATCAACAAGGAAATGTGCCAACGATTTTTGAAAGAAGACCATCAACATCCTGATTGGAAAAAGGGGATTCCTAGGAACTATATCAAGGAAGAATATCATCCAATGCTTGCTAGTCTTCAACGATTCCTCACTTGTGAGGGAAGGTATGATGTAACCTTCATATATCATCTTAGGCTTCTATTACACTTTGAAGGAGGCCCTGAAATTGATTTCCCATATTTTTATGGATGAGTCTGAACAAGATGGTAAGAGGTGTCAAATCCCTATCCAAAACTCAGAAGACTAGCATTTACCATCAAGGTCTTATTAAGATGTTAGTTTTACATGAAATCAGGAAGCAAAGGATTAGTTGGAAAATCCTCATCACTCAACACCTTCCCACAGAAAACAAACCCGTAGAGGAAGCCCAGCTTGCTCCAGAGAAAGATAAGGAATCTCAAAAGAAAAAGGGCAAGAAAGATAAGGTAACTCCATCATCATCCAGAACAGTGAGCCAAAACGATAAAGCTAGTAAACAAGTAGGGCCCTCTTCTACAGTCAATAAGATTTTTAAAAGTCAAGAATCAAAAGGTAAAACCAAATTAGTAGAGGAGACTTCAACAGTAGCACTTGAGGAGAAAGGTCATAAGACAAAAACTATGAGGAAAGAAAA
>JASDQU010211013.1:0-18760 GCA_032191745.1 Picea mariana | reverse complement strand
ATGATAAATAAAATTAGCATCCAATTGCCAAAATATACTACTATGTAGAGTTTGGGATATTTTGTAGATAAGATGGAAGTATTAATGAAATTGACTTGAGATCATTTGAAAACCTTTTCTAATGAGGGTTTCTTACCACATGTCTACAATGCACTCATGCATTCATACCAATCAACTATGGTAATTTGGTGCTTTGTATTACTTGCTTCCTCATAATGAAGATTGGAAGGTGATGAATTTAGGAGTACAAAGGTATGTTTATTCAATATGTGAGACTACCATGTATAATATTTATTTTCAAATGAATATGACCATGGATGATCATAAATAAAGATTACTATTGGAGAATTTTCCACTAAAAAACATCATTGAATGCACATTGAATCCACTAAACATTTGTTTTCCATTAGTTGTATAAGAATTTCTAAAAAGGGTCAAAGAATTTCATCTATTCAATGTTTTAGAATTTGCAAGTCCAAAGATCTTGTTGGAAATGGATGAATTTAAGGCTGGAGAAGTATATGCTCAAAAACTTTAATTAATATTCAAATTTATATGCAGAAGGACAAAAAATAAACCAAGGTAGACGTTAGGCCAATGATAGAAGAAAAAGAAGCAAAGGAAAAAGCAAGAAAGAAGCAACAGCTAGACCTACAAAATGAAACCATATATAAGGAACCATAGTCAAAAACTAATGAAGGAAACAATCCATAGTAGGGGGACACATTTAAAGGAAGCCAACTAGTAGTCCCACCATTTCTCTTCTTTCTTTTTGTTGCAGAAGGGGCATGGAACTCTTTAGTTGGGGGTATGATGAGCCCCTAAATTGGCTAATTTTTCTTATCCTTTCTTGTCTTTTTTTCCTTTCATAAGCCCTAAAATATTCATTTTAATATTCAAATATCACCATATTTATCAATGATTATCCACTTCAGTTTATCCAATATTTGTTTGTCTATTGATGTGTTTTGCATAACTATGAGATAAAGTGATGATATTTGGTTTAACGAGTAACTTAGTATATACATGTATTTTCCATATGTTGTGGAATATTATGCTATGGAATACTATGCTACTAAATTATATGCTAAAAAAGTAGTATTTTATAATGGCTTACCTCTTGAAATATGTGTGTGTTGTAAAATGCACAATACTTTCAAGGAATGGATTGGTGTTGTAGAATACTTTATTAAGTCAATGATTCTTTTAAGTGTTCTATAATCCAACATCAAGGGGATTAAGAGACTTCCTCTCACCATGTGACATAATAAACATGTTGGGATACAACTCAATGCAGCCACACAACAAGTGGTGAAGTTATATACCTTGAGTAAATTAGCCACTTTTTATCATACTTATAATGCATAGAAACATATTAATGATATGTAGGAATTATTTTGAAGGAATTCATGAATTCCCTAGGATCCATTTCAAGGATTCACCAAAATCATTTTGTATTTAAATCAATTGCTATAGCCTAAGAAAAATTATCTAGTAGAATTAACAGAGCTAGAAAGAGTTAGAATTAGTTTTATTTCAATTGGTATACTATAATTTTGAATTTTCAGTTAATGTAAGATCACAGTTTTGTTGCTTGCTGTGAATAGGGATTCATCTTAAGGGATTCAACACCTTGCTTTATTTGAATGGTCCACTACAAAGCTTCAACCAATGGTTGAATCCCCTGTTGGGTGCTAGTTTTAATCCTTTCACCAGACCCATTCACCTCGAATTTTGAAAT
Organism: Picea mariana; assembly: GCA_032191745.1. Lineage (NCBI taxonomy): Eukaryota > Viridiplantae > Streptophyta > Pinopsida > Pinales > Pinaceae > Picea > Picea mariana. Next base: position 17,019 of record JASDQU010211013.1, on the reverse strand, counting down.
CAAAACCTCCACTTTTTCCCATTTTCACCTAATTAATGGCATAATGAGCATCAATAAGGTAATAAGTTGTGTTTATGAGATTAACTCTTAGTTTTTATTGTAAATGGTATTAAGAGCCATTTATACAACAAAATAGCTTATAATTAAGTTATTACATGAATTAACCCTATTTTACGAGTTATTATAGGAATTGGAAGTTAGCATACTTCCACTCACTCAAAGGGAGAAATTCCACCTAGAGGAACTTCATTGATATTAAGAGATGGCAATTTTCCTATTTTACCATTCTCATGACATTCAACACCTGGTGGTCAATGCATGGTCAAATCCGGTAGATAATTATAGGAAATTTGTAGAGTCAACTACAAATCTTCCAGCTTGCTCAGAAAATCAGGAACACAATAACCAGAAGTGAGGAATAAGGTTCAATCCATCAGAAGATCAAGGATTCAACTCATATGATCATGGAAAAGATATGCTAGGTGCTAGAATGAAGATCTAAGTGATTTTTCTGTAGTTAGTTTTATAAAACAGAGTGCAAATGAAAAGTACTCGAATTCTTTGAGATATGTATAAATATTAGAAAATAAGGAATGCTGAAGTTAGTCATATATTGATATTATGATCCAAGACTTATATTGTAACTCCTTAATTGTGTTGAAGTATTAATACAATGGATCTTTGAATTCAATTTATGAGTTAAATTTCTTACATAGTCTAAGTTTTCTTTAACAACATATTCTAGGAGCCCCCCCTGGTATGTGTTGTATTTCCATAGTTATTTTAGAAGTTACTTTTATTAATTGTCTTCATTTCCTATAGATTTACATGCACTATTATAATTTCCAATAGATCAAGAATTTGTTACAAATAGTTTACTAGCAATGTTACTCTGATTAGATGATTAATGATTGTTTCAGATATTGATTTTAAATATAACCAATTACTTGAATGATCTTTCACCTATTGTGCCACACCAACAATCATCGCACAAATATGTTTGAAGTCTGAACTGAGTCTGCAATTCCTTTCTATTTTTCTTATCAACACATTTCCTTATTGAATTGATATAATAACTTACCTTCATTTAGCCTTTTAACTCACACTTGGAAACACCCCTTGTTGGTCATAGATCTTGGTTGACTAAAACATGTTGTATTTTCAAAAAAGAAAAACTAAGAGTTTATTTTTGATCTGAGTCCCTACCATTGACAACCAAATCTAAGTGATTATGAACAAAAGAATCATATTATGTTTGTGAGTCTCGCATTTTACTATTTTTATTTTAGTAGAAGTTTTTAGGCAATCTCAAGATTATTTTTTCACATATTATGATTGTGCCTCATAATTTTATCTACCCAAATTGATAGAAGATGCCGAGGAATCTAGACCACTAGATCAATCCAATATTTTGGCGCAGTTGTTGGGGAAGCACTATAGGAATTAATTTTGAAATTGCAAGGTTTCTGTTGTTTGCTTGGTTTTCATTTTCTTATAGCTTTGATTTTCAATTTCTACTGTCAAATTCTTGTTTTCATTTTTTAGTTTTGATATGCATATTTTTGACAGGGAGAAGTGAAAATGGTAAGAAGAGAGGTAAGAACCCGCACATTCACTTTAGTGAGTATTCAAAAGTCCTCATCATGCATGTGTTGAATGCATAAACCATTTAGGCCTAGGGATAGTCAAGGTAGGTTCATTAAATTAGAAAAATAAGTTACTCTAGAAAAATAAAAAACCTGATAAAAATCAAAATAACCCCCCCCCTAAAAAACCACTTACTAAACCACCTTCACAACCATCTACTAAACCACCTTCACAACCATCTATTAAGCCACCTACTAAAACACCTACTTCATCATCTTCAAAACCATATATTAAATCATCTATCCAACCACCTATCATGACATCCATAAAACCCCCCACCACTAACTTGGTTGCAGGTACTAAGAAGGATACATAGAAAATTATTGTTGCGTAAATCTTAAAGGAGACTCAAACATAAGATATTGTTGAACCATTAGAAGATCCAAAAGAAACACTAGAAGGTTGGAGTAAACAATTTTGGATCTTTTGGGAGAACAATATGGATGATGAAGAATCTCATATTGGAGGAGGAGGTAGGATACCAAGAAGGAAAGGAGTAGGTGGAAGAGGACTAGGAGGTGGGGAAGAAAGATAGAGAATACCAAGACAAGAAGGAGGTGGATAAAGATAAAGAATGACAGAAGGAGGAGGTGAACAAGAAAGAGGTCAAAATGAATATAGGAACAAAATAGGTGAATAAAAAGAAGTTACATTTGGATTTCCTATTTTAGATATACCTACTGAATTTGGAAATGAATTAAAAATGAAAAATATTCCTCCTTCTGTTCTGCCTAATTTTTATGGTATGCCTTCCGAATATCCTGTTTCATTTTTATTTTTATATAATATTTTATGTTGAACATATGGGTACACTGATTATGCTTACAAATCACGATTGTTTCCTTCCACTTTGAAAGGCACTACATTAAAGTGGTTTATGGGGCTAGGTGAAAGTAAAATAGTACATTGGGGCACCATAAGGAAGATATTTCTTTATAAGTATCAATCCTATTCCAAGACAAGGGATTGAAAAGTAGGTTTCTTCAGGATGGCACAATAGGAAGAAGAAAACTTGGAAGACTACTTGGAAATATTTTTTTATAATTTGCAAAAATCAAAGTATAATTCCTTAAATTTTGATGTCATCTATACCATATTCTTAAAAGGCCTTCGTGATGAATATATTTATATCCTTAATGTTATGGGTTCTGATGATATCTCATATTTACCATTTGAACAAACTTTTAATTTTTGCAGGAAATATTCAAGGGGAAAAGCTAAAGCTGAAAAAAGTCAAAGGGATGTCATTTCAAAAATAACAAAATATGCATAAGGGAGTATTAGTAAGGCTAAAATTGGTAAGTTGGTCGAAAAATTTAAAAATGAACTTATGGATACATTAACTTCTCAATTTGATGCTTTTAATGCTAAGAAACGACAACAAGATGAAACTGTAGCTTTAGCCATTTATTCCCTCGATTATAGAGGGAGGCATCCTAAAAATGAATGTCCACTAAAGAAAGTTCAAATTTGTAAAATTTGTGTAGAAAAGCATGAAACAAAAGATTTTCCCTCATTGCTTGAACTGAGGGATTTTTTCAAAGGAGATGATGAACAAGCATAAGCACTTTATAACATATCACCTAGGAGACCATGGTAGCCAAGGCCAACATGTATGTTTCAAGATCCTTCTAATCAATTTTCCGCATTTCCTACTCAAATTCCTTCACAAACATTTTGGAGTGATCCCATGGCATGGAAATCATGGTCTCCTCAAAAAAACTATAATCCACCTTATCAACAAAATTGGAGAGGCAATAATCATGGTAATCAACTAGCCTGCAATTTTCAACAACAACAATATTCGCCTCAATATCAATCACAACAAACTTATCCTCAGTAATCTTATCAACAACACCAATTTTACCCTCAACAACAACAATATCAACCAAATCCACAATACTGCAACAACCCTTTTTATCACCAACTCAATTAACTCAATCTAAACCTCTACAACTCCCTTTAACTCAACAACCTCCACGACCTATACCAGTTCCGTCCTAGCCGGTAGAAAATCCAAACAACCAAAAAGACAAAGTTGTATACAACATTGAAGTGGATAGGTATCCCACTTATGGTATTGCTCCTATAGTATTACAGGAATTTCTTGCAGAATTACAAGAAATAAATCAATGCTCAGGTAAGGTAATAAATCATAAATATCCCATAATAATTGAAGAAGAGGTAGAGGAAACTCAGTTATATCAAAATAAAACAATATAAAAATAGTCAATAACTCCACAAGAAAGTATTCAAGACTCTAAAACATCACCTTTTTTTGAATGATTACTGATAGAAAAGAAAGAAAAATCAGAAATCTTACCTGAACTTGATATTTTAGAAGAACTGAAAAGTGTTTTCATAAAAAATCCTTTATTACAAGACATTAAATAAATTCCAATATATGCTAAAATAATGAGGGAATTGTGTAATAAAAGGATTATAAAGAAAATAAAGGATCCACAAACGGTAGAAGTGATTGGGAAACTAACAAGCTTGATAGCCACCAAACCAATAATAGACAAGTATGTTGACCTTGTAATTCCAGTGGTTACAATCTTTGTTAATAAATTTTCCATCCCAAACACACTCATAGAATTAGGTGCAACAATAAATGTCATGAAATTAGAAACCACGTAAAATTAAAAAAATTTCAAATCTCAGACCAACACCTATGGTTCTAGAACTAGTATACAGATAAAAAATAAAACTAGAGGGTTTAGTCAAAGATGTCACAATTTCATTGGATTCACGGAAATACCCAACATACTTTATGATTCTTCAATCCAAATCCAATTTGGGTGGACATACTCTGATCCTGGGTCGACCATGGTTGGAAACAATTGATGCATACATCAGTCGTTAATCAGGTGGTATGGGAATTACAAATGGAGATGAAATAAAACACATTACACTGTATCCGCCAACTAAATCAATGAATGAATTAGAGAAGGAAAAATGGTTAGAAGAAACAAACATAGAAAATGAAATCATTCAACCAGTTTTAACCCTTGCACAAGCTTTAAACCTTAAGGGAAATACAAATCAAAACTAGTTCAATCATTTTATCTCTCATCCTGATTTTCCTCTGTATTTTAGTGGGCAGAAAACAAATTATGAACCATCTACATCCACATCATCTTCACACGATTCATCGTATGAACAATTATCTGTTGACTATCTTGTTGGGTATAATTTTTAGGAGACATACACTACATATATATTAACATCCTTATTTCAAACCGTGTTTCCTGTATATTTTGTAAAAAAATTACTACAATAAATTTATTGAAATTTTTCTTGGGAAAAGCTTAAATATTAATGTTGACTTTGATGAGTCACAACAGAAACAATTAATTTCTATTTTGCATAATTTTTCTAAAGCTTTTTCTTGGGAATACACTGATATGTAGGGTATCCATCCAGATACTTGTACCTATCACATATATATATAGGAAAATGCCAAACCAGTTTGACAACTACAAAGACGAATGAACCCAACCTTAAAAGATATTGTAAAAGGGGAGCTTCAAAATTTATTAGACGTAGGTTTCATCTAACCTATATTAGATAGCCAAAGGGTTTCACCCTTGGTTATAGTTCCCAATAAAAATGAAAAATGATAGGTATGTGTAGATTATCGAGAACTCAATAAAGCCACATTAAAATAATACTTTCCTCTACCTTTCATTGACCAAGTCCTAGACACATCGGCTGGAAAGAAATACTTCTCTTTCCTTGATGGTTTCAGTGGATATAACCAAATAAGAATAGCACCTGAAGACGAGGTCAAAATAACATTAAATTTTCCTTGGGGAACATATGCCTACAAGGTATTACCCTTTGGACTTTGTAATGCACCAACCACATTCCAAAGGGAAGTCTTGGCTATTTTTGTTGATTTAATAGATTATTGTGTAGATGTGTATATGGATGATTTTTTAGTTTATGGAGATACTTTTGTGGAATCATTTTAAATAGATGTCGAGAAAGAAGCCTTGCCCTAAGTAATGAAAAATGTTTTATGATGTATATTGAAGGAATTGTTATTGGTCATCATGTTTTAATTGCAGGTATCAAGGTAGATCCAACAAAGATTGTAGTCATTGTCAATTTACCCACTCCATCCAATCAAAAGGATGCAAGGAGCTTCCTTCGTAACACAAGGTACTATAGATCGTTTATCATAAAATTTACTATAATTGCATCTCATTTTTTAAGTTAATTGCAAAGGATGTCAAATTTTATTGGGATACTAACTCACAAGTTACCATTAATGCATTGAAATAAAAACTTTCTACAACTCCAATATTGAGAGGAACCAATTGGGCATTGCCTTTTCACATATCAACATATGCCTCTAAGGCAATAATAGGATCAATTTTAGGACAAAAATAAAACAAAAAAAATTATGCAATTTATTTTGTTAGTAAAAACCTAACTCCTGTTGAACTCAACTATACTGTTACAGAAAAGGAATTTTTGGTCGTCATTTATGCAATAAATAAATTTCGACATTACATTACATGATATGGGATTTTTGTGCATATTGACCATTTTTCCATCAGGTACCTTATGAATAAACCACTAATGAACAACACAATAACAATATGGCTTCTCCTATTACAAGAATTCAATATCACTATGTTAGATAGGCCATAAATGGAAAATATGGTAGCATATTTCCTTTCTCGTATCAACAATCTGGGTGACACCATTCCTGTAGTAGACACTTTTCCCGATGAAAGTTTATTTTCAATTTCTATTAAATATCTATGGTTTGTTGACATTGAAAATTATTTATCTACAAGAAATTTCCACCGCACTTTTCAGCAAAATAAAAACAAAGGTTATTAGACAAAGTGCTAAATATTGTTGGATTAGAGGAGACCTTTTCTACACAGGAGTAGATTTGATTATCCTATGATGTGTTAGAGAAGATGAAATGTTTTACATCTTGAAGGCTTGTCATGATGAACCTTTTGATGGGCACTTTTCAAACAAAAAGATAGCCTATAAAATCCTTCAGTTGGGATACTATTGGTCCTCTATTTTTAGAGATTCCAAACAACACGTGAGGAGATGTGACAGTTTCCAAAGGATGGTTCATCTTATTGCCGCCGATGAGATGCCACTTCAGCCTCAAGTCCTTTTGGAACCATTTTGATCCAGGTGGATATTGGTGACCACCCACCTGTTCCAAATTCCAACTGGCTCATCTTGACAATTTTCAGTTCAACACATTTCTCTGTAATGGGAAAATTTCTTTGTAATTGTGGGTTTTTCACTTTCAAGGCTATTCTGAAGACCTACAAAACGTCTAGGTGGACATTGGTGGCTTCCCACCAATTCCAACTAGCTTATTTTGGAAGTTTTCATGTCAGTACATATTTTTGTACTTCCAAATCTGTTTTGGGCCCTAAACAATGTTTTCCTGGCTTTCCATAAACAAACTATAGACATAGTCATATTTTGATAGCATAATGCATAGTTCTCAAAAATACCTTTCCAACAGGATATCACATGCCTAAAACGAAGATCGTATGCAAAAGTTATGACCCTAGGAAGTTAATGTACTAACTTAGCTCAACGGGGCCCGCATGACTTTTGGCGCTTCATCTCCTAGGGTTAGGTTTTTGGATGTCTAGGGTTTTGGAATTCATGCTTATCATAAAAATGCCTTCAAATCCTCATTGTAATCATATTCTTGCGAATGAGCGTATCCGTCACATCTCTTCTTAGAGATAAAGTTGCCACCATCCTCGTGAGTCTTGCACTCTGTATTTTTACAGTCTCTGTACATTTCTTTCATTAATAGAAATGATATATTGTTGTATTTCTCCGTTTCTAGAAATTTTTATGTTTATTTCATTGTCATAAATCTGCTTTCATTTTGTTCCAAAAATAATCCGGATCAATGGTATCAGAGCAGGCTGCTCTTGATCATTTTTCAGTGCATGTCCCCGACGAGGTCCGAGTATAGCAAGTTGGGTTTTGAGCTTGTATCTCTCGAGGAAAATCACTCTCGTATGCCCATGAAACCATCTATGGAGGTATAAAATAAAAATGGTGGAGAAGAATATTATATTAACATGTTTCTTGAGAAACCTCTTGCGCGACAAAGGGATGAAATGATGGAGAATTATGCCCACATCCTTCAATGCCTGCCGATAGCAACAAGCACATCTTCATCAAGTGACCATTTTGGAGGAACCTCTCCTTTCAAGGTACAAGTTAATTTTGATATTCCCATATTTGAAGGTGAGATAGATGTAGATGCCTTAGAAAAATGGTTAAATATGCTAGAAGGTTATTTCTCTGTTCACAATTTTTCTGACAGGGAAAATATCACCTTCACACTCCTCAAGGCTCTCCCCCATGTCAAACAATGGTGGGAAACTTAATAGGAGAAAAGTTCCATAGAGGAATCTAGAATATATGGGGCCAATCCCACTTGGGAGTTTTTTGTGTATGCGGTCAAGGAACAATACTACCCTGTTGATAGCTATGAAGACTAGTACATGAGATGGACCACACTGCAACAAGAGAAGAGCCAAATAGTGTCGGAGTTCACAAATACTTTCGATACCTTGTGCACCAAGCTGGGTATCAAAGACTCCGAGCAGAATCTGGTTCTGAAATACCATGAGGCTCTGCATAGGTACATCCAAACTGAAATGTATTTCCTAAACATATCATCATTGGGAGCTGCATATCGATATGCTATAAAAATAGAGCACAAATTTAGGCACCATAAAAAATAGGAGTTCAGGTTTGCAAATCCACAACAACCAAAGCATGGTAAAGACAACCCTAACCAACATCCTCCAGACAACCACTCCAAGACACATGACAAGAATGGTAAAGGAAAGACGAAGAATGACATTGGGAAGTGGTGCAACTTCCACAAAATCCCCTGGCACAACACCAATGAATGTTGCTCGAAACAATCATTGGTGGTCGAGGTCAAAGACAAGGAGCCGAACCTTGATTTGGAATCTGATCCAAAAAATATTGAAAAAAAACAAATCATCGATGCAAACCCCACTATTATTGTCGTGACTGAAACAATTCAATGAGAATAACCAATAGATCCTGAAGAGGGGGAGCGCCTCTTCCATTCATAGATGTGGGTGATGAGGACCCTGTTATATTCCATTGTTGATAATGACAGATAGAAGAACCTCATCTCAACTAAGGTCATCAAACAATTGGGGTTGTCGACAATACCACACCCACAACCATACAACATTGAGTGGCTTCATCGGGGGCGAGATCTTTGTTTCAACTAGTAGTGCCTCTTATCCTGTGGCATCCATCCCTTCAAGGATGAGGTTGTGTGTGATGTTTCCCCTCTTCATGTCTGTGATGTTTTTTTGGGCCAACCATATATGTGGAAGCATCATGTTGTTTATGAGTCTCCACCCCGTAGTGTCATTATTAATCTTGGGGGTTAGATCTACAGGATACAAGATGTAGTTCCAACTACTATTCCACCAAAACAGTGCCGAAAATTAATCTCTCATACTGAAAAATTCATCCTCTTAATAGTCTGTTCAAAGGATGCACAAAAGGCCACTACAACCACTGCAACCTCAACACATTTTATCCAACAAAAGTAGATTTCCGAAGAGAAAGAAGATATTGTTTCTTCACCTACAATGGTGTCTACACAAAGCCCCATCTATCCCAGAGACAATAGGTTGGGGGAACATATTCAACCCCTCCAGCAATAGGTTCGTGATAGCCTTTCACAAACCAAGCAACGTAACTTCTCCAACAAGGCATGCAACTCACCAAGATTCAGATTCAAAAAATGCTTTCCACTCTTCCCCGGGCTCTCAACACAATGGAGAACATTGCTTCCTAAGGGGGGAGGATTGATCCAGGTGGATATTGGTGGCCACCCACCTATTCCAAATTCCAATTGGCTCATCTTGGCACTTTTCAATTCAGTGCATTTTTGTGTAATGGGGAAATTTCTTTATAATTGTGTGATCCATATTTTATGAGAAAAATGAAATGAATACATATTATTATCAAAATATGCTTAACACAAAATAACATATATACAATAAAACTGGTTTCTATTCAATAAGGAAATAAGATGAAACTATAAAATGCAGTGGAAAACAAGCTTGGTAGAATGGTGGTGGATTATCTATGAGAAGAGATGTGATGGATGTTCTCATTCTCCATAAGATCATTACAATGAGGCTCTCACGGCCTTTTTACAATAAACAGGAATGTCAAAAACCCTAGACATCCAAAAACCTAATCCTAGGAGATGAAGCGCCAAAAGTCATGTGGGCCCCGTTTGGGTAAGTTAGTACATCAAAGGTCTATCCGTTGGAAAGGTCTGTCTGAAGAATACACATATTTCCTTTGGCGAGCTCCACACATGTTCACTGTGGCGATCCCTAAAAATGTTGTTTAGGGCCTCAAAACGACCCCGGAAGTCAGGGACTCGAAAACTAGGAAAAAATTGTTGAATTGGAAAACTGTCAAAATGAGCCAGTTAGAATAGGTGGGAGGCCAATGACATCCATTTGGATCAATCAATCCCCTTTAGGAAGCAATGGTATCCATTGCATTGAGCGCACCCATTAGATGAGGAAATTTCTACTGAATTTGGCCTCGGGTGAGCCACTTGCCTTGGTGTAGGAGCTACCCTACTTTGACAACTCGATAAAGTTGGATCATTTGTTGGCGAGTGCCCTTGACCTGTTTGTCCACAATATGATCACTTGATTCTTATTATATGTAGTCGGGGTTGAGATCTGTTGGTTTCAGTTGTTATTCTATCTTTGAGGTGTCCAATAATGGTGGGAAATAAGGTCGAAGGAGATCCACATTGAACATTGGGTGCAGGACAAGGAAAGGAAGAATGTTGAGATCAAAAGAATTATCACCCATAGCCTTGGTGATGGTGTACAACCCATAACGAAGTGGCAGAATCTTCCGATGGGGTCTGATAAGGCATTATTTATGCAAATGCAACTAAACTTTGTCGCCCACTTGAAACTTATGTGGCACCCGATGTTGATCATGGCACTGCTTGTACTTGTAATTGGACTTCTATAGGATATTCTGAAATTGTTGGCGTATGCGATGGATCCGCTCAATGAACCAGGTGGATTTTGCAGCTTCAGTTGGAGTAGGAGATGAGTCGGTCGAGGTGACCACAAGGGGTAGTGCAACATCTATGGGACCCAATGGTTGAAATCCAAACCCCACCTGAAAGGGGTTGTGGCCAGTTGAGCTATGCAAGGCTCAATTGTAGCTATGTTGTACATAGGGAAGACTCTCATCCCATGTGCGAGGATGATTGGAATTATACATGTGCAGGATATGCATGATCATTCGATTTACGACCTCGATTTGGCCATCTATCTGGGGGTGGAATGTCATGGATTTGTTGAGCTTGGTGTCTAGCAGTGATCAAAGGATCGAATAGAATGTGTTGAGAAATCGATTGTCCCAATATGAGACAATGGTTTGTGGGATTACAAAATGTACCCAAACTCATTCAAGGAAGAGCTTGGTAGTGGGATATGTTGTGATCCTCTTCTTGTAGGTGACCATAATCACCATCTTAGAAAAGCGATCAACAACCACAAAAACACAGTCATTTCCCTGCTTGATGGATGGGAGGCCCAACATGTAGTCAATGGATATGGATTCCCATGGTCTGTCAGGATTAGGCAGAGGGGTGTACAGGCTCTGTTTCTTAGTGGTCAGTTTGGCCATAGCACAGGTAGTGCAGGACTTGATATACTTGTTGACCTCCTGTCGAAGTTTCGACAAGTAGAAATGTTTCTGTAGCATTTCCACTGTCTTTTTGATGCCAAAGTGTCCTGCCACCCAACTATAGTGGGCTTCCCAGATCAGCTTCGCTCGCTCGCTTGATGGAACACAAATATGGCCCAGACAACACAACAACCCATCCCAAAGATGGAAATTAGCGACAACTACATTTGTTCCAAACATTTGGTAGGTGGTGGAGAAGTTTGGGTCTGTCTCATAGAGTTGGGGCCATCTAGAGGTCTCATGGCCATAAAATTCTAGCATCGCGGTGAGTGTTGTGACTGGTGGTTTGCTAAGGAAATCAATGACATAGTTGGTGCTTCCTATTTTATAATTGATGTTGAGGTGGAATTGTTGCAAGTATGTGAACCACTTCTGATGTCAGTCATTCTGTAATTTCCCTTGTTTCTACATGAACCACAGTGGCTTATGATTAGTGTGGATGTTTGTCTCCTTCCCAAGAATGTATGTTTCCATTGGCGACAGAATTTTACAATGGAGTACATTTATTTTTCGTAAGTAGGGTACTTACGGAAAACAACTGATAGTGTCTCACTATGATAGGCCATAGGGTGGTTGTGCTGAGTGAGAACGATGCCTATAGCATAGTATAAAGCATCTGTCTCGATCTCAAAGGGATGCTGCAGGTCTGGTAGTGAAAGTACTGGGGTTGAGTACAAGCGTTGCTTCAAATCATCAAATGCTTTTTGTTGGGACTGACCCCACACAAATTTCTCCTTACCACCACCCCTGGTTACTTGGCTGAGGGCCCATGCAATATGGGAGAATCCAAAAACGAACCTTCGGTAGAAATTGGCAAGGCGCAAGAAGCTTTGAAGCTCAGTGAGTGTGGTTGGGGCTGGCCAGTCATGGATGACTTGGATCTTCGCTGGATCACCGTGTATACCATGCTGATCAATGATGTATCCTAGGTAATGGACCCTGTCCATGCTGAAGGATCATTTTCCAAGTTGGCGTATATCTTGTGCTACCGCAAGGTGTGAAAAACTTGTTGAATATGTTGCAAGTGTTCTGCCCAAGTCTTGCTGTAAATGAGAATGTCATCCAGATACACCACTACAAGAGTATTGGTGAATGGTTGTAGGATATCGTCCATCATCCTCATGAAAGTGGCTGGAGCATTTGTCAAGACAATGGGCATGACCAACCATTCAAAAATACCTTCCTTTGACTTGAAGGTAGTCTTCCATACGTCTGTATGTTCTCTTGGGACTTGGTGGTAGCCAGATTTCAGATCAATATTATTGAAGTATTTGTCCCCCGTGAGCTGGTCAAGGAGTTTGTCAATTTAGGGAATTGAGTACCAATTTTTGACTGTGGTTTTATTCATGTCCCGGTAATCAATGCAGAGTCTTCAGGTTCCATCTTTCTTCTATACCAGCATGATTGGATTCCCGCAAGGTGATGAGCTAGGATGGATGTGCCCCTTGTGGAGCAGTTATTGGATCTATCTCTTTATCTCCTCATCCTTTAACATAGAGTGATAGTAGACTGGCCCATTGGGTAGCGGTGCACCAGGGGTCAGATCGATGGGGTGCTTGACTTGACAGTGCAGAGGTACCCTGGTAGGTGAGGAGAAGATATCTGAGTATACTTCCATGACCTTATCCACTTGCTTCTACTGTGTGGAGAGGTCGACCACATAGACCCTATATGTGGCTGCAATCTTTCGCTCATTCTGAGAGTGAATCATGAAGAAGACAAACTTCCCTGTCTGAGAGATGACCTTCCTGCATTGCTTGGCAAAGATCAAGGAAATAACACTAGGTGGGACTTCCTCTCGTATCCTGTGCAATTTCTTGTTCAAAGTAAAAATAACACTACGAGGCCTAGACTCATATACAACATGGTGTTTCCATAAATATGGTTGGACCAAAAGAACATTACAAACTTCGAGAGGGGAAACATTGCAAAATACCTCATCTTTGAAGGGCTTGATGATGTATGATATTGTTGGTTGACATAGATGGATCTTCCTTGGTGGATCCATCTGATGGTGTAGGGCTACGAGTGCAACATTGTCGACAGGGCAAGTCACTTGACGAACTCTTATGAGATGAGGTTCTTTTGGCTATCACTATCAATGATCAAGTACAACGGGGTACCCTTCACCCACATCTATGAATGAAAAAGGTGCTCGCCTTCCTCTGGCTTGTCTGGTTCATCGGGCTGGAGCTTGGTGGTAGCATTGGGTTCTGCATCAATGATCTGTCTCCCCCTTTATGGTTCCAAGTTAGATTCGGAACCCGCATCTGATTCAAATGCTTTCACCTCAACCACCAGTGACTGCTTTGAGCGATAATCAACAGTGTTATGCTAGGGGCTCTTATGGAAGTCGCACCACTTCCTGATATTTTTATTTGTCTTTCCGATGTCCTTCTTTTCTTATAGCATGGAATGGTTTTCCTGAGGTGGTCTGTCTTTGCTCTGACCTTTTTTCTGTAGGTTGGTGCCTCCCTTTCCTAGATTTTGCTGTGAGGGGTTCCTAGGCCCAAATTGTCACGTCTTTTGTTTGAGATTCTTCTAAATTTCGACGACATATTGGTAGGCCACGCCCAAGGATGAGATGTCTAGAAAATCCATTTCAGTCTGGATGTATCTATGTATATCACCGCAATACTTGAGAACCAGATCTCGCTCAGAATCTTTGATACCCATCTTGGTGTGCGAGGTATGGAAGATATTTGTGAACTCGGGCACTACTTGGTCTCTTTCCTACCACAGTATGGTCCATTTTGTATACAGGTCATCATAACTTCCAACAGGGTAGTATTGTTCCTTAATAACATCCCTGAAGGACTCTTAGGTGACCGTGACTGTAAATAATGAGGGTTCCTCTATTTTCTTCTGCTCAGAGAAAATTTCCCACCAATCTTTGACATGGGGAACAACTTTGAGGAGCACAAAAGTAATATTTTCTCTATTCGATAAGTTATGGACATAGAAATACCCTTCTAGCAGATTCAACCATTTGTCTACAACATCTACGTCTATATGACCTTCAAATATAGGAATATCGAAGTTGATTTCTACCTTGAAGGGGGTGGCGCCTCCGTTTGACGAAGATGCATTACCTATTGGTAGTCGCCGAAGGATTTGGGAAAAACTATCCATCATCACATTCCTTTTTTGCATGAGGGCTTCCTCGAGCAACATTTTGAAGGGATCTCAAGTCCCATCATCTTTCTTTTCTCCCGCCATGAGAGGTCACTTGGGCGTGCGAGAGATTTTTTTCCTCAAGAGAAACAAGCTCGAGACCCAATTCTTTGTACCCTGACCTCGTTGGGGACGTGCATTAAGAACGATAAGGAGAAGACTGCTCTAATACCATTGATCCAGATTTTATGAGAAGAATGAAATGAATACAAATTATTATCAAAATATTCTTAACACAAAATAACAGATATACAGTAAAATTGGTTTCTATTCAACAAGGAAATAAGATGAAATTGTAAAATGCAATGAAAAACAACCTTGCTAGAATGGTGGTGGCTTATCTCTGAGAAGAGATGTGACAGCTACGCTCATTCACCAGAAGATCATTAAAATGAGGCTCTCAAGGCCTTTTTACAATAAACAGGAATTTCAAAACCCTATACATCCAAAAACCTAACCCTAGGAGATGAAGCACCAAAACTCATGTGGGCCCCGTTTGGGTAAGTTAGTACATCAACTTCTCGTGGGCATATTTTTGCATACGATCTACCATTTGAGAGGTCTATCCGAGGAATACACATGTTTCTTGTGGTGAGACCCACACATGTTGACTGTGGTGAGCCCTAAAAATGTTGTTTAGGGCCTCAAAACAACCCCGAAAGTTAGGGACCCGAAAACTAGGAAAAAGTTGCCGAACTGGGAAACTACCAAAATGAGCCAGTTGGAATAGGTGGGAGGCTACCGACATCCATCTGGATCATTTTGGGTTATTCACTTCCAGGGATGTCCTGAACCCCTACACAACATCTAGGTGGATATTGGTGGCCACCCATCTATTCCAATTGGCCCATTTTAGAAGTTTTCATGTCCGTACATCTTTCTATACTTACATGGCCATTTTGGGGCTCTAAACAATGTTTTCTTGGATTTCCACAGTCAAACTATAGAAAAATTCATATTTTTATGGAATAATTTGTATTTCTCAAAAATACCTTTCCAACGAGCTATCACACACCTAAAACGGAGATCGTATGCAAAAGTTATGACCCTAAGAAGTTAATGTACTAACTTACCCCAATGGGGCCCACATGAATTTTGGCGCTTCATCTCCCAGGGTTAGGTTTTTGGATGTCTAGGGTTTTGGGATTCATGTTTATCATAAAAAGTGCCTTCAGAGCCTCATTGTAATCATCTTCTTGCGAATGAGCGTAGCTGTCCCATCTCTTCTCAGAGATAAAGATACCACCATTCTAGCGAGTCTTGCACTTTGTATTTTTACAGTCTCTGTACATTTTTTTAATGAATAGAAATCACGTATTGTTGTATTTCTCTGTTTCTAGAAATTTTTATGTGTATTTCATTGTAATATCTTTGCTTTCATTTCGTTCTGAAAATAATTTGGATCACATTTGAAAAGTGGAATTTATACTTTATAGGGCCTATTAATCCATCGTAAAAAAGGAAGAGGTATATTCTACTTTGCACAGACTATGTGACCAAATGGGTTGAAGAAAAATATTTACCATATTCCACTGAGCAATTAGTAGTAAATTTCATGTTTGAAGATATTTTTGTTAGATTTGGTGTGCCTAGAGAGATTGTTACTAACCAAGGGGTAAAATTCACTTCAAAGTTAGTTCATTCCATTGTGCAACAATATAAAATTAGACATATGAAGTCCACCCTATATCATCCATAAGCCAATGGCCAGGTGGAATATACAAATAAGGTTTAAGAAGGGATTCTGACAAAGACAGTTCATCTCCATCGGACATAATGGGTGGAAAAACTTCCATAATCCTTATGGGTGTATAGAACTACATGGAAAAATGTTATTGGTCACACCCCTTATGACCTGGTATATGGAAAGAAGGTTCTTCTCCCCATTGAGTTTTAGGTAAAGACTTTCAAAATTTCATCAGAATTAGGATTAAATTTGTCAGAAGCTAAAAAACAACGAGTTTTATAGTTAAATGAGCTAGATGAAATTCACCAAGATGTAATACAAAAAACCACTCTTGTACAGGAGCAACAAGAAAAATGGCATGACAAATTTATCAAGAAGAAGCAGTTTAAAGTCGATGACTAGGCATTACTGTTTGATTCAAAATTCAAAAACTTCAAAGGGAAGTTCACCACTCAATAGATCAAAACCTATGAAATCGACATAGTATTCGAAAATGACTTTGTACATATGAAAACCATTGATGGTTCAGGAATTTTGTTTGTGGTCAGTGGCCATAGACAAAAATTATACCATAAGCCAACGTCTGGAGATGAATTTGTTTCGAGTTTACTTCAGCAATCCAATATGGAAATTGTGAGTAAGGAGGGTAACTCCTCTACCTCTCTTCCATCCAAAAATGAATATATATATATATATATATA